>JAXQQM020068807.1:0-77449 GCA_034641835.2 Pinus albicaulis | reverse complement strand
AAAGATATAACATTTTTGTGCTATTTTGGTTCTTTATTTGCTATTGTACTCGTTTAAATTTAACTCTGTTTAATAATAAATATGAGTTAAATAATACAAAAATGATACTATATTAGATTTAATTTTTTGACAAATCCACATACATATCACGACATACTCACTAAAACTCATGTTTTCACGTTTCTCCTAGCTAATATTACATCATGTTCACAATGATAAAAACATGCCTAATTTAAATAATTTACTTATAAATACATGCAAATAGATATTTATTTTACATAATCTAAATAGGAAAGAAAAATGCAACACCAAGTCTATTTGAAAGTCAAACAAATGCCTCTTAATCACCATCACCTTATTTATCATTTAATTCTTAGCCATAAAATATTTAATAATTCAATTTTTATTTATAAATATCATTGAAAAGAAAAGTCAAAATTGTTCCGTTATCCATGAAGAAAAAATTAAAGCCTCTCATGCATCCATGTAAGCCCATTTGTTTCTCATAATGTTACAAGAACAATGTTGCGAGAACTATAATTTTAATATAGTAAACATGACTTTACCTCTCATGTCAAGAATTTAATCTTACATATTAATTCACAATTTTTTCATTATTAAAGTCTTAATAGAGTTATCACTACATGATTATTTGTATTGATTTTGAACTAAACAAGAAGAAAAAAAATGTGAACTGATTAATAAACAATAAGTATCTAAATCGAGACCAAATGTTCAATGTTATTTCTAAATTCATTGTTCACTATTCGACATTCAAACTTTGCTTTCAAGTTGTAGATCAACATCCTTGTCCCCATCTTAGTATACTTTGATTTTCCGCCAGGTCTAAAGAGAGGGGTGGTGGAAACATATTTTAGGCTTTCGAATAAGGTATCAATGATATGAGCATCATCCCGTAGCTCATCGTTCTGGAATGCATTTAACAACATTGCCTCCATGGTATTCGTATCCCGTAAGTAATCATCCATACCAACCTTTATTTGATTGTCTCCATTGCCAACTTATCATGAAGAACTACTATTGTTGTAGTCATTCCTAATTGGTGAATTTGGACGTTGTAGGAATTGAATAAGTGGTTGATTCAACCATTCTTTGTATGCTTCCTCTCTGAGTCTTTCTCTTAATGCAACCTTCTCTCCAGTCGACGTTATAGTGGGGTGCACTGGAATATGGTAGGTGGGTCGCTCATCATCACTAGAATCCTAATTTCAAAAAATATTGAACGTCATTAGTACAATATCAATGATATTAGTAAGCACATCAATGCAATCAATTTGTCGAAATTAATTTATACCAAACAATTATTACCATCGTTGATCCAGAATTGCGGCTCAAAGATGCCATGTTCCAATTCGCAGGGTGAAGAGGTTGCCCATTTTCATCTACCCACTGCTTGTGATATGTTGCTCCTGATATGCGCTTCCAATGTTTGAAATTGAATAATATTTTATGCATCTTAACTTGATTCTGAATCAGGATCCTACAAATTTTGATACATTTTTATTCAAACTGACATGAATTAAAAATAATAATAATAATAATTTGATAATCAAAATATAAATAAATATGAACTTACTAGAGATGGAGAGGGAGAACTCTCTGAAGGATTTTGATCAGCGATATGGAACAAGCTGAAATTTGAAGAATTGACCATTTGATATTATTGAGATTTTTTCCCTGCATTTGAGAAAAATCATACATAAAATGTTGTGTGCATATCTAAAATTAATCTCCAGAGCCATATAACCCCAATCTGAATTTCAAAATAGTTTTCAAACAATTTTCAAGAATAAGGCGACTTTAAGCGGAAATGGTATACTATGAACTACTGCAATTCCTGTGGATGTGACCTAAAGGATAATTTGAGATTAATATGTCATTTTATGTGAAAATAAAATTTCTTACAGCTTTTAAACTCGACTAGTGTGTTTATCAGAACAAAGTGCAAAGATGTATTTAAATAATACTAGCACCGGGGTGTTCAAATAATACCTGTACCGATTTCTCGTATTCCGAAATAAATAAATAAAATATTAAAATATTAAAATTGTTATCATATCAATGTTCTTGTACAAAAACGCACCGATGCGTTTCAAAAAAAAAACAGCACTAGTATGCACATGTTTATGGATTTTAGAAAATAAAAACAAATTCAAGCAACTCGGTGCTCTTATAACAATTAGAGCATGAATACTTTTAAATAGAAACCACACCATTATGTAAAAAAAAATTAATCGTATCATTTCGAGATTTCGAATATATATATATAGTGTCGGTGCATTGAAAAATTTGGCACCAATGTCAGTGCACTTTTCTTATAAACGCACTAGTGCACTTGAATATCGAATAAATTGAAGAAAGAAAAAACAGAAATTTTTTTTCTTTTTTTTAAATTAAAAAACGAGCGGCAATTGATTTTTCAAAATCTAATTTCATAAAGACTTTTAAATAGTAAAAAAAAAATCGCCATTTCATTATTTCACTCAAAATTTCAAGGGAGTGATTTGCAATAGAGACATACCAAGAGAACTTCTCATCGGCATAATACTTTGGAGCAACAAAACTATTCAAAAAATTAGAAGGTGAAAGGTATGATGATTCACTCAAAATCGTGCATAGTAAAAATTAAAAATTTTATTTTTTATTTTACTAATAAAAAAATCTACAATTTTTGTTAGGTTTAATTAAAAGAGAAATCATTTGCAAGAGAGACATACTTGGAGCACTATGGAGCAACAAAATATTTTGGAACTGAAGAAAGATCAAAATTTGAAAGGTATGGTGATTCACTCAAAACCCTCGATAACAAAAAATTTAAATTTTACTGTTAAATCTTTTACAATTTCTGTTAGATTTATTCACAATTCATAAATTAAAAAAAATAATAATAATAAATAAATAAAAATACTATTGATTTTACTAGTAAATTTTTTTACGATTTTTTGTTCTTGTTTAAATTTAATTAAAATTCAAAAAAAACAAACAAACAAACAAAAACAAAAACAAAAAACAATACTTACCTTAAAATTTCACCTTAGGGTTTAACTTCCTCTACCACTTCACAATTATGGTTTTTTCATTTTAGGAATTTTAGATTTAAGGGATTTGTGTTCTTACTATATATAGGGTGTTTGACATGTAAAGTAGGGGAATCACTTATTCAATTAGATTTAATCCCTATTAGCCCTGTTCGTTTTATAAAAAAAATGGATATATGTTCCGCGATGTGCCATGTGTAATATAACGTGTCGGTTTGCCCTGTGTAATATAACAGACTGGTATATTATAACACAATAAATTTTGTCTAGTTTAATCATCATTGCTCCTGGTGTAATATAACGTGTCTCTTCCATAGCGCATCGACGCACCTCTTCCAAATAGCACCATTAAATCAATGCAGTGTGTTTAGCGTTACAAATCGCACCATCATAATTTAAAATTATTTAAAAATTAAATAAATAAATAAAATAAAAATTTATGGTGTTGAACAATTAAACACTCTGTGCATTTAATCGAATAAAGACACTGGTGCATTTAATCGGATAAATGATAAACGCACTGGTTACCAGAGCTCTTTTTAGCTGAAAATCATTTGATTTATTTATAAAATATATTTAATGGACTCTATATTGAATGGTATAGGTTGTATATTCATAAAAAAAATGTTTGAGAATGTGTCAAGTAACAAAAATATTGATTGACACAATGATAACACATCGAAAAAAGCAGAGAATACAAGTTTTTTGTAAATTATTTAAAAAATTAATATGTTTGAACTATAGGCAAATTTAACTAATATGTATTGATTAGTGTGTGTCATGCAAAGCCACAAAATGAAGAAGTTCGATAAGATTATTTCTAATCTAAGTGCAGAAGAGCGTAAAATCCTGTAGAAAAAAATCACAAGAATGAATCAAGTGAATGAAAAATATTATTCAATTTTGAGTTTTTTTTTTTTTTCATTAATAATATACTTTGGAATATTAATAACATGTTTCAAAAAATCTATTAATTCATATATGTTTAATGTTCTACAGGGAGCAACAACGAAGGAAAATAACAATGTCGATCTAAGAAAAGAAAATTTATAGAACATGTAAACAATGATGGATTGGTCGTGAGCTCATCCAAAGTGGTGTTGGAGGTTAATGAAAGAGGGATTTGTTTTTACAAAACTAAGAGCGATATAGTGGAATAAACGTATAGACGTACTTTCCACTTACAATGCAAAAATCAATCCAATGATTCTAAGAACCAAATTATATATAAACTACAGGAAACATTTCCAGAGCAATGGTCAATGAGACATGTCATACTTGCAATAGAAAAATCATACAACAGCAAAAAAAAATCAGTCAAAAGGTAATATTCCTAATTAAAATGATTTTCTAGAATTATACGTATGTATTACTCCAAACCATTCATTTATTAATATCAATTTTGTTATATTTAGTTTTGATATATTAATATAAAAATATATATATTATTATTAATTTTCTTAGGAAGATTATGAAAATCCCAAATGATCAACGAGTTGATATGTGAAACATGGCTCTAAGAATGTCCAAAAAATTGTACAAGGAGATGATAAAAAATAGACATAATTGCATCACACTAGGAGTCATCTCAACAACAATGTGCTTCAAATGCATGTAATCATGATTGACTTTACACATACAAAAAAAAAGTAATTTAACATTAAATATTAATTTTCAATTATTTTCTTGCAACAAAAAAAACAAAATGGAATTCATTCAGCACATAAAATAGGATGAAAGGAAGAAAATGGTTGATTTCAAAATGGTGCAGCGAAAAGGCCCCTTTTACCCACATATGCGGAAAATTTTAATAAGTTTGTCTGTTCCCAAGATTAATACTAGTTAAAAGAGTATACACATGCGGACTTGTACTTTATTGGCCCACACAAACGGTGACCAGTCACAGTGGGTCGCATTTCGCAACTCTTAACGCTTACCTCCCCACAGATTCACCACTTAACAGTTTTTGTGATATTGCGATTTCGGAATTCGCAATGAACTCCACTTCACTACTCGCAACTTTTAACATTTACAAATAAATGCACTCCTTATCCTGTGCGATATGTGATCACATCGCATCGCATAAAAAATAACTTTCCACGCAATGTCTTAACGCAAAACACTAAAATCTCGGGTTTGCGAAATCGCTCTAGGTGTGATTTAATCTCCACCGTTGATCTCGCCCAAATCTAACAGTTCTGTTGTGCCCTTGTTGATCGGCTTCACATCGCAACACAAATAGATTTCCTGCCAAGTCTTAACATGTAACTAAAGAATCATCGATTTTAATGTGCGCTTGGCTGCTCCGCCAACACGTGACTCCTCTTCGTAACTTCCCCAACTTGTCTTGCAATGTAATCTTAGCCGTTCATCTTCGAAACTGATCTTCACGATTTTAATCTTCGTCGTCCATTCCCTTCCTTTGGAAAGTTTTTAAAGGATTTGTTGCCTTACTCTTTTCTCCTACTTCTTTGACTGTCACTGCTCTGTGTCTCTATTTCCTTCACGTTATTCTTCCTGAGCTTGTTCAGTATTTACAAGCGCTAATCTCTCCTGAGTTTGTTCTTTTAGTTATTGGTATAACAATTACGTTGTCTCGAGCCGAATACAGAACACCCTTCTGTATTACTTATCTGAACCCAAATTTTGGATTTGTTTCTCTTTCTCGGCCTGCATTCAATTTATATCCGCACTTCTTTGTTCTCACATAGCAACAACAAATTAATTCCCGAACTGGAATCATACAGATTCTACCCAGTCATTAAGTACTTTATCACTCATAAGAATTATTCATTCAATTAGAATTCATTATAGGGAATTATTACACAGACATCAAATTTGTTCCATTATGGATCACTTGGCGCATAACAAAAATAACACACAGTCGCAAGGAAATTTGATTTCTTCATTAATAAATAAATGTACATGTACAATAACAAAAACCTGCTTACAATCCGGCTTTGCCTGATGCTCTCTTTGCATGGTTTTCTCTTCCTACAGAGAACCCTCTTTGTCTCTCGGCTCTCGCCTCTCTCTCTTGGCCTGATCTTCTTTCTTTAATTTGGCCTCTTCTACTTCTAAGCTTACAATTTAATTTATAACACAATTCAGAGCTTATCCAACTCATACAACTGACTCCTATAAACTTGTAACTGATTTCTAAACTTAGAACTTGATCCTATCTTTTTTGAACCGAATGGATCAATCCTATCCTATCTGCTAGCTTATCCAACGAATTATGCTAACACGCAAATTCAATTACTTGACTAAGCTCTTTGAATAATGAGTCAACACCTATCTAGAACCTTCTAGACTAATACTTGTGAACTATGAAGTCTTTACAAGATTTTACAATTATTATACAAATGAAATGTCCCTCTTGGACCCATGTCAAGACCCTAAGGTCTGATTTCTACTTTGAATTTTTACTTAGAGCAGATGCTCCTGCATCAAACTCCCCAGGTGAAAATAATCACGATCTCCAAATCATGTGTCTTTAATAGTTGTCCTCTTGGATCCCAGACTTCATTTTGTAATATGTCTTTGGTTGTTGTTGTTGTTCTCCAGATCTCCATACTTTATGTTGCATTGCCCCACTGGCTATGCTCTCACACTCTTCTATTTTATTTCTTTTGTTGTTGTTGCTTTGCTTCCTAGTTGTTGTCTTCTTATGAGACACCTTCACCATCAACCTTCTTATTATTTCAATCTCTATGTCTAGTTTATCTTTGACTGGTACTCACTCTGCCAATTGTCTTCAAAATGTTGTTTGTTATCTTCTCTTTGAAGTTGTTGTATTCTTACTACCACCCTTACATCCTTACCCTCTTGTTTCTTCTAAACTTTCATCTCATCTCCAAACAACCTATGTTCAATATCTTTGACAAAAACATCATTCTCAGATGCTTCCAGCAAACAGTTCAGCAATTCACTTTCTACCCGATTCCTTTCAAACACCTCATCACTATGTTGTTCATCAATTCCAGCATATATTTCTTCCTTTTCTTTGAAAACCCTCAGTGATTTTCCTTCACCTTGATTGATTCTGGTGGTCAGTTCATCTTTCTTCACTTCTAAGACTAATTCCTCTTTAGCATAAGACATGCCTGCCTCACCTTTGTCCAACTTCAATTGTATATTTAGAATATTCATTTTATGACTTGCTATTCTATTCTCCAAAAGTCTTAGCTCATGCCAAAAATTAGTCATATCACTTGGAACTATTCTATACAATCCTCGCTATCTCCTTCTTTGTCACAAATCCAATTTCTTGGTGACACTAATTCCTCATTCTTCATCAGAATAAAATTCTAATCCTCTATCTCTGTGACAGCTTTAGATGTCTATCCAACAGTCTTCTCTTGGTCAATCAGATGAGCCAATTCTTCGTTGTCCTCAAAAATAACATGTTCCTTCATATGGGACATAACTATCTCATCTTCCTTGGAGATACTTTCTGCACTAAGCAAGGAATTTATGAACTCCTTCTGTTGCAATAACTCAACTTGATCTTCATCTGAAAGACAATCATCATCATACTTTGCTTGACAATTTTCAACCCCATTCAAGACAATTCCAAGAGATGGAATTCCTTCTGAAACACTTGCAAACACAGTCAAATTATCAATCTCAAAATCACAAGAGCCAATGGTCTCATTTGATGATCCAGTCACAAAATCTTCCTATTGTTGTTCTAAGTCTTCTACATGACTTAGAAAATATTCAATGGCCTTCTTATCAGCCTCATCAAGCACTTCACTTGGTTGCTTGATATCCTTCTCTACTTTTTCTTTCTTGTGGTCATCATTGTGAGCCAAACTTCCTTTGTTTTCAACTTTAGCATTATGCTGAAAAACAATACCTCCTCTCAACTGTGTATGATATTCCATATGAGATCTAAGTGTCTCATCCTTCTTCTTTAAAACATAATTCAAATTATGACTCTCTTCTTTGTCTTCTTTGACATCACTTGCAAGCATACACAAATTATTAATTTCAAAATCATAAGGCTCAGTTGCCTCAACTGATGTTCTAGACATGACTGCTCCATCTTCAAGTTCAAAAGAAACTTGTTCGTCTCCAAAAAATTTGTCTTGTTGTAGCTCAACTCCTTCGAGCTTCTCTGTCTTCAATTCAAGATTCATAATCTAATCAAGCTTCCTCAGCTCCTCTATTAACTTCATATTCACCTGTTTTTCTCTCTTCTCTTGTAGCTTATGCCACTTCATTTTCTTTCTCATTCTGTAACCAAATCTCTGGTCTTCTTTAATCCTCTGGAAAAACTTTATCAACAAATTAAATTGCATTCTTATCTCAGCCTTTTCTCTCTCATACTCTTCATCCATGCCATCTTCTTTGACATCTTTCTTCACTTTTCTTCTACTGTGGTCTCTCTTAGAACCTCTACTATGACTATCAGTAGTCATATTATCCTTTATTTTTATGAGTTCCTCACTCACTATGAGTTATACTTAAGCCTCTACAATAGCAAGTCCTCCCTGCTACATTTACCTCACCAAGATTTCCTTTGTACTTGGCCACTAGTCCCCTCTATGGAACTTTCTTTGAGAATTCCTCTGCTCCTTCTAGGCTTCAGCTCATCTGTACTTTTTAGAACACAATTGTCCTCTTGTATTTCAATCACAAATGAAATAATAGGTTTTTCCCACACTCTTATTTCACTCAGAAACTTTACCAACTTATTTCATCACTCCTTCTTAAGGTTGTGATCTTCTTTTTTGAGATACTTCATGAGCTGCAACTATCAATCCTCAATTTGTCTTTTATCCTGCAAAACTCAAATCAAAGTTAAATAAAACAATACTCGCATTATTTCACAAGGAGTCTCCATCCACTCTTCACATTCAAGTGAATCAAAACAACCATCACTGTGCTTTCTTTATGCTTCTGCAATCTCTTCTTAAGTTCACGTTGAATCTTATTTTGTTCTGCTACCAAATGTCGTCTACATAGTTTAGCTATGCAATCTTCATTTATAACAATTTTTTTCATTAACTCCCTTTGATACCAAATGATGCAGCCAAAAGGCCGCTCTTACCCACATACGCAGAAAATTTTAAGAAGTCTACATGTTCCCAAGATTAATACTCGTTAAAAGAGTATACTTGTACTTTATTGGCCCACACAAATGGTGACCAATCACAGCGGGTCACATTTCACAACTCGTAACGCTTACCTCCCCGTAGATTCACCACTTAACAATTTAACGTTTACAAATAAACGCACTCCTTATCCTGTGCGATATGTGATCGCATTGCATCGCATCAAAAATAACTTGCCACGCAGTGTCTTAACGCTAAACACTAAAATATCCAGTTTGCAAAATCGCTCTAGGTGCGATTTAATCTCCACCGTTGATCATGCCCAGATCTAACAATTCCGATCTGCCCTTGTTGATCAGCTTCGTATCACAACACAAATAGATTTCCTGCCAAGTCTTAACATGTAACTAAAGAATCACCGATTGTGGTGTGTGTTAGGTTGTTCTGCCGACACGTGGCTCCTCTTCGCAACTTCCCCAACTTGTCTTGCGATGTAATCTTAGTTGTTTATCTTCGAAACTGATCTTCGTGATTTTAATCTTCGCCATCCATTCCCTTCCTTTGGAATTTTTTTAAAGGCTTTGTTGCCTTAGTCTTTTCTCCTATTTCTTTGAGCGTCATCGCTCTGCATCTCTATTTCCTTCACGCTATTCTTCTTGAGCTTGTTTAGTATTTAGAAGCGCTAATCTCTCCTGAGCTTATTCTTATGGTTATTCGTATAACCATTACGTTGTCTCAAGCCGAATACAGAACACCCTTCTGTATTACTTCTCTGAATCCAAAATTTGGATTTGTTTCTCTTTCTCGGCCTGCATTCAATTTATATATGCACTTATTTGTTCTCACACGGCATCAACAAATTAATTCCCGAACTGGAATCATACATATTTTACCCAATCATTAAGTCCTTTATCACTCAGAAGACTTATTCATTCAATTAGAATTCATTACAGGGAATTATTGCACAGACATCGAATTTGTTCCATTATGGATCACTCAACGCATAACAGAAATGACACACAATCGCAAGGAAATCCAATTTCTTCATTAATAAATAAATGTGCGGGTACAATAACAAAAACCTGCTTACAATCCGACTTTTCTTGATGCTCTCTTTGCATGGCCTTATCTTCCTACAGAGAACCCTCTCTATCTCTCGGCTCTCGCCTCTCTCTCGTGGCTTGATCTTCTTTCTTTAATTTGGCCTCTTCTACTTCTAAGCTTACAATTTAATTTATAACACAATTTAGAGCTTATACAGCTCATACAACTGACTCCTATAAATTTGTAACTGATTTCTAAACCTATAACTTGATCCTCTCTTTTCTGAACCTAATGGATCAATCCTATCCTATCTGCTAGCTTATCCAACGAATTATGCCAACACACAAATTCAATTACATGACTAAGCTCTTTGACTAATGAGTCAACACCTATCTAGAACCTTCTAGACTAATACTTGTGAAATATGAAGTCTTTACAAGATTTTACAATGATTATACAAAGGAAATGTCCCTCTTGGACCCATGTCAAGACCCTAAGGTCTGATTTCTACTTGGACTTTTTACTTAGAGCAGATGCTCTTGCATCACAAAATTTGTTAGTAATTCTTAATCTTTCTTTATAACAACTCAAGGTTTCATTTTTGTATATTTTAAGTTGTTGCGCCGAGAGGCGCTCTACAGCCCAGTATAAGGTACATGTGTAGATGTAATGTGAGAAATGTAAATGTAAACATTTGACATGTCAGAGTATAAGGCACATGTGTAGATGTAATATGAGAAATGTAATGTAAGTAAACATTTGAAATGTCGAAGTATATTTAAAAACACTCAAAAAAGAGGTATGGTAAATAAATATAAATATAAATAAGCTAGAGGTATGGTAAATAAAAAATAAAACCTCTTTTTATACTTATAAATAAATAAAAATATAAATAAATTGGAGGTATGGTAAATAAATAAAACCTCTTTTTATACTTACTCGAAAGGTATGGTAAATAAATAAAAATATAAATAGACTAGAGGTATGGTAAATAAATAAAACCTCTTTTTATATTTACTCCATAAACATCTTTATATTTACGTAAACTAAAAAATGTGGTTTTATTTAGGTGAAGACTATGGGCCAAATACCATGGAACAAATTATTATTAATATCAGGGGCTAAATACTATGGGCCAAATATGGTATTTATAAAAGAGGTATGGTAAATAAATAAATATAAAAGAGGTATATATAAGTATGGTAAATACAAAAAAATACAACAAATATGATTAGAAATCAACATCTAAGTATATACCAAGCCTATGGGCCAAATACCATGGTAAATAAAAGAGGTATGGTAAAAAAATATAAATATAAATAAACCAGAGATATGCTAAAAAATAAAACCTCTTTCTATATTTACTCCATACTCCTCTTTATATTTACAAACACTCAAAAAAGAGGTTTTAATTAAGTGAAGCCTAAGGACCAAATACCCTAATATTAATATTGAAAGATTAATATTATTATTAATAATAATTATAATATTAATATTATTAAATTTAATAAATTTGGATCCGAGAGGTTTTTATTTGAGTACACTACATGCATTGACTATCTCACGTAAACGTAAATGTAAATGTAAAAATAATGTTTAAAATTTAACATTTAAAATTTAACCTAATGTCGGCCCTAATGAAAAATCAATTCTCTCCCTAAATATATTAATTTAACACAAATAAAGTGTCAAAGCATCCATGCGACAGCGAAGAGTGAAATAATATTTTTGAGAAACAATTTCGAGAGCTATGCGAACTAATATTTTTGAGAAACAATTTCGAGAGCTGTGTGAACTGGAAAATAATATTTGTGGGAAAGGATTTCGTACTACAAACTGCGATAGATTTTTAGGTTTGATTTCATTTTCTCCTGCATTTTATTTTATCTCTACCTTTTTTGTTTTTAACTTTTCATCTACTTCGACTCCATGGATGCGATCATGTGTAATGAATCACTCTCACCATCAAATTAGAATGATTTAATTTCTGGGTTGCCCAGAACACCACCAAATTAGACTGATTTAATTTATGCGTTGCCCGAAACACCACCAAAACAGAATGATTTAATTTCTAACTTGCCCGAAACCAAACTAGATCCAAACTGGCCTAGATCTATCTTAACTATGGATCTATCAAGTGCCGAGAGGGATCAAATCTATCGAGGTGCAAACTTTTCCTCAAGTTTTGCACTCAAAAAAGAGGTTTTCCCTTCTAAAGATTTGATCCCTCTCGGCGCTTGATAGATCTGGAGTTAAGATGGATCTAGGCTGGTTTTACAAAAACTATCCTTGAATGTCTTCAAATAGTTTTTAACATACAAAAAAGAGCCATCGAAAGAATTGATTAACATTGGGTTAAATTTGAGTTGTGAGTATATGTTGGCATTGTTGTGGCCCTATAATTTACAAGATCAGCAAGAATAAATGATAGAGGACAACATCAAACCACTTTGGAGTCCAGGACCTAGCCTTCCTAGATTCAGAGAGGGCTCTCTCTATTTTTATGATTTAACTTGATGATTATAAATGTTGATATTAGGCTAGTTATAGAAATTACAAGGGTTGTTTGTTTTGATTGATTGTGTAGTTGGGCAGTTAGAAATGTGAAACTTAATCCATTGGGCTATGGAGCCATAAAAGGTTGAATTGTGCATCAACTTTTCAAGGGCATTAACAGGGCAAGCTAACTATGCAGATTGGATCTTACTAACAGTGTGAATAATGGGATGAAACAAAGCAGTGAGTTCAGTAATAGCTAAAGGGCAATTAAGAATTCTTTAACTATACTTCAGAGGAAAACATAAAGATAGTAAACACAGACAGAATTAAGGTGCTCTCTCAACAAATCTTAATCTAAATTTTATGTTTTACAATCAGATTATTTGATGCACAACATGAATGGTAGAGAAAAAACATTAACACATAAGAAGAAACATCACCACTAACATAGCTCAAGAATCCTGTGAACGGTCTCTTATTATTGATGCCCACCAAAAACTACAGTGCTCCAATACAATGATCTTTTACAAAGCATATTCTAACAAGGTCCAACCCTTAATAATGAAAATACAAACAGTATTTAACTGCAACTATGTTGGTTGCCCTAACTTACTTTGGCAATCTACATTAACTACAAATTTAATTAAAACTTGACAATTGTGGCCATTGCAAGGCTCGAACAAAAAGTATCTTTGGCAAAACACCAAATGTAACATTAACTTCTGACTGTAACATTAAATTTGGAAACTCTTCGTAAACCAAAAAGTAGGCTGAAGGTGGTTGAGGTGGTCACGAAGAGGCAACGATAGTGGCCCTGAAATCTGGCTCTACTTTTTGGGTTATTGTCGTTGGATTATTAAATATGATGTGATGTTGGCCTTTCAGATCAATCGGTGGCTATGCTGACGTGTTCGTCATTCCTTTTCAGTCCTAGTACATGCACAATTTTCCCCATTCCTTCTTATTTGGAATTCTTTTACCTATGACCTGTCTGTACACTTCATCCACCTCTGTGTATTTACTGAAGGTAATTCTGGTGAGGAAAATGTGCTTCAGCTCATGTTGAATGAAAATATCATTGCTCAGGAGATCCCAAACAACCTTCCCAGTCACATTTCCTTTAATGTTGGCAAATTTAGTGGTATCCTTAGTTGATTCCCTGAGCTTGGTCATGTAATCTCCCTTTTGGATTAGCTTGTTGTTGATTACATACAGTGAGGGCAATCCCTTTACCCTCAGAGGCTCAATCTTGTTTAAGAATCTGCCAACGGCCATGTCCAATTCACGACACTTCTCCTCCACTTACCTCATTAAATTCCTCTTAGTGAGGACCCTTCTTACCTCCAGTATGGTTGTTGTTCTGTCCTGCACATCCAGCTCCTCCAGCTCAAAAATGGTCTTGGAATTTAAGAATTTTATGATTTTAGGGGCTGGTATTGGCATGTCCCCCAACTCCTAAGTTTCTTTATCGATAGCCACCTTGAATTTGTCAATTAGCTTATTCTATTCAAAAATAATGTGGATGGAATGCCACATTCCATCCACTGTCTCTATAATATTTCCCCAAACTATCAGCTTCATTTGCCCCAATATGTTGCTAGCAGAAAAATCCTTTTTTTCCTTCTCCAACCTTTCTATCTGCTTCTTGGCTATCTCATGGGCAGTTTCTGATCTGGCCTTTTAATCCCTTGGGATACCCATTTGTGCCTCCAACTTCTTGATCTCTTGTGATTTTAGGGTCATGCTCTCCATATCTTTGGACAGTTGATCTATCCCACTGGATGCTCTAGTAGTTGCTGGAACAACTAATGGAATTAATGAGATAGGGACAACTTCTAATGGGATGAGTGTCCCTCGAGCTGCTTCTCCATCTCTATCTCTATCTCTTTTATTTGGGTATACTGTTCAATAACTAGCTTCATCAATTCTACATTATGTGTCTTATCTTCCTTAATGCCCTTAGCTAAGGGGTCTTCTGTCACTGGCATCTTGAGCTGTTTCCTGAGGGTTGTTATGTCAGGATTATTTTTCTTCAACAGCTCCTCCACAGCTTGAACATTGTTTGGATCATGGCCAAGCTTCACTATTATATCTTCTAAACTCTTGATCCTTGAGTCTCTGGCCATGGCATATATCCTCTCCATCTTGAGCTGTGATTGGGTATTGGATAAAGACACCTGCAATTTTGACAAGTTCATGGTAGTACTTGTCAATGTTGAGGCTACCATCTCGCCGGTATGCTTGTGCAATTCCATTTGGTCAATAGGATGGATGTCCTTTGCACTGAACTCGAATGATGCTTTCTTATAATCTCCTACTCCTTGAGGTTGTGGGACCAAATCTTCTAGGAATGCCATCTGCATCCTCCCTTTTTCAGTGTCAAAAGCATATAGGAGCATGCTTTGTGAACTTGAGGTCTACTTCCATAACTGATTGGATGTATTGGTCTTCAGCACCTCATTCTTCAACTTTATGTATTTGAATACCTCAAAGACAGACTTCTCTTGGCCTTCTATGGTAGGTCTGGAAGCAGATGCTTGTAGACCTTATTGTTGAGCAGATACTGTGGCTAATGATGTAGGTGAGGCCATTGTCTCTCCACTTACTGATGATGACTTAGGGGTATCCATGATGTGAATCATTGTCTGTTGCTCCAATTCACCTCCTTGGTCGATCTCCATATGAATTCGGGCCCTTTTCCTATATTTTAGCTTGAAATATTTACTAGAAGTATCAGTAACCGAAGGTGACTGGTCCTCTCTTGGCCTCTTGCTCCCTATCTCCTTCTCTAGTTCTTTCCCTTTGTCTTCTTTTTCTTCTACATTCCTCCTTTCCTGTGGTGTTGGGGTCTGAATACCTGAAATGGAGATCATCTGTTCTTCATATTCTTGGAGGGTGTTGGCCACCCATTATGTTTGGTTGGTATACTGCTCAATTGCAGGTCTGTGTGTATGAGCATACTGTGTGGATCTGTTTTCCACCCTTTTCTTGGAGATAATCCCTGCAGGGTCATAAGACCAAGTGAAACTGTGACTGAAACCCATCCCCTTTAGTATCTTATCTGCCTCCTCCCCTACTGCTCTATTGTTGCAGATGAAAGGCCAAACTTGTGTCTTGATTTTTCACTGAGCCTTCTTCTTTGCAGAAATAAAATGGAGCTCGTCTGCATCTATCATCTGCCTTATGTACTCCAATGCAAAGACCCTCATAGAGAGGAACGTTGGCAATTTGTAAGGGGCTAGCTCACTTCCATAAACTTGAACCTTTGTGTAATTTTGGTACAAGTACCAATCTGTTGTCTTCACCTACTTTGTTAGCTGCATGGTTTTCTTGATCTCTTCACTTATTCGAGGCTTTGCTACACTCCTGAGTGTGTTGATGGCTGGATGCACAAACAAATCCACAAAGTCCTTATATGTATATTTCTTTTGCTCTTTAAATAGCAGGGTGCTCCAAAAGATGATAGATTGAGGCTCATCATCTTCATTTACCTTGGTCATCTAAAATTGAAACCTGTTGGACTAGAAATACAAAAACATATACACTAACACAGAGGTGTATTTGAAAACCAACTCTATGTGAAACCTTAAGAACTGTTCGTGAATGGCATCTACCAGGAACTGGGAATAATTAAACATGATGGTTGGTTTAGCTTCTGAGGAGAGAATGGACAAAAATCCTATCACAACGTCATCGATCCATTGATTAGAGTGATAGCCCAATAAATAATAAA
This sequence comes from Pinus albicaulis, assembly GCA_034641835.2. Classification (NCBI taxonomy): domain Eukaryota; kingdom Viridiplantae; phylum Streptophyta; class Pinopsida; order Pinales; family Pinaceae; genus Pinus; species Pinus albicaulis. The sequence goes on along the minus strand of JAXQQM020068807.1, from coordinate 61,052 downwards.
GGACAATAACAATCTGGTTGGTTCTTTCAGGAAAAATAGATGTAGGGTAGGGTGGGTTTTTTATAGGCATTGGTGCATCAGTTGCCATGAAAAGTTGCAGAGTTTTGGCTCTACTGGAAAAATCAATTCTTTGATAAATTTCCCTAGGGTCTTTGTAAGAAAAAGGGACTGATTTTTCAGGTGTGGGGGCCTACATCATTTTTTGAATGGACTGGGCATTGATGGTGAATAGGATTTCTCTTGTTGGGGTGACTATGGTCCTCGAATTGATATCATAGCAGGCCTGGAATTTTCTGATGAATTTCAGGCAACTGTGGGTCTTGGGAAAAATGTATAGAGGCAATTGGGTCTCCCACAGGCTGATGTCATCGGCTTCATCGATAAATTTTTCCTCAAACCAGTAGTAGACATCGAATAATTCGAAGTCTGACTCTGTCTCGATAATTTTGTAATATCGGTCTGTTAGGGCTGTATGATCTAAATACAATTGTGGGTACACCATGGGGTTGAAAGGTTCTTGTTCCTTCTTAGGAGGCATGGTTAATCTCCTATTACTTATCTTTAATCTATAATGGATAATGGGATATAATAAAAGGGAGCAGAGAGGGGAAAAATTGCTATTGGGGAAGGGAGAGAAAAGAAGGCACCACGATCAGAATGTTTTGATGGTGAAACTGTGACCCAGTTGGCCAAGAGTTGTTGATACATTTGGTGGACACAGGCTCCCTTGCAACAATTCTTTTAACCTGTGATCTTTCCTGTAATCCTCAGCAAATTCGATCTCTACAATTTTTAATCATAATAAACACAGTAAAACTCTGTAGCGGGTATGAATTTGGCTTTTAACTCGTAATTGGTGAGACGTTGGGGTGGTGCGGGTCAGTTGGACAATGGCCTGACCATTCATGGTAAAATAACCATCTTGGCAGGAATGAATGTGATTGGATGGGAGACAGGTCAGTGAGGACGTGACAAGGCGGTAATGGGCAACAGATATTCCAACTGTCCAACGAGGGGATGGTTTTATGTGGAGGCGGAAACCGTTTTCAGAGGGAGGTGGAGGCGGTAAGTTGTATTGGCGGGGGGGGGTACGAACAGTCCCAGGGAGTGACACGTAGCGGGCTGGGCGGTATTGGGTAACACCCATTTCAGACCCCTGCCCCCCCCCCCCCTTTGTTAACGTTCAGAGGGTGAGGGGGGTTTAGAATGAGATGTGGGTCGTCAGATGTGTAGCGGGTGCACGGAGATGAGGGGAGTTGCGGGGTGTTTTGACGCAGGTGGGGATGGATGACGTGGGGTATGACGGGATATGTGATGTGACAGTGGGGTCGGGATGTGAGGGTCGAGGGGTAAGGTAAAACTTTGGGTTAATGAAAATATGAATGAGGCGGGGGGTAGGCAGACATGGATGCGGTCGGGACTTAGGATTAAAATTATATCCTAAGGTCCCTTACCTATATAAAATCACCCCCTTTCATAGCTTTAAAGCATCATTTTTCCTTTCAGTTTGATTGTTCTTCGTTTGAATTCTCCTCTATTATCATATAAAACAATCAAGCAATTTTTAGGTTTCTTATTTATAGGGTTGAATTTTACATTTTTCCCTTTACAACAAATCTACCTACCCAAACTACAACTCTAACCATTTTTCTTTGTTTAAGGGTGCATTTAGACTTGCAAACCCTGAAATCATTTTTCTTTTAAACTTCTAACCTATCACCTATCCCACATTTCTCCTATTGGTTCATATTTAACTATTGAAGCAATGTCATTTTCTACCTATCTACTGATAAGGCAAGATTAAATGGTTTGGAAAATCTTCATTTCTAACCTATCAGAAGAAAATTCAACATTGTACAATCATGCTTAGGATGTATGATTGAACAAGCTTTTCTAAATAGTAGTGGCATTTTGATTTGTAGCACTTTCAGAACCATCTATTTTTTTTTGTGTGGGGCTTTTCTTTTTCCTTTTTTAACACCCTATTTTGTTCTTCTGATTTTTTTGTTTCTTTTTATCTTCTTTGGAAATTCTTTTGAATATTGAAATATATATACAATATGAAAATTTGCAAATAAGAAATACACAGTCACCTTGTGATACTATAAATTACAAGACTCTAACAGTGGATCTAGCTGGGGATGGCACTTCTGTTTAAGGAAGTGTCAAGAACACCAAGACCAATAGCCTTGTATATTCTTCCCTGCAATGTCTTTCATGAATTTTCTCTTGTTGCTTTTATGAATCTGTCTTGTTTTTTTTCAACATAACAAGGTGGTCTACAAACAGGATCCAAACCAAAACTGTGGTATTTAAAATGGAGTGAGAAATTTCTTTGTATTTAGGAGAATTAATGCTTCAAGATACTGCCATTGACAGGACCTCCAGGCAACTCCATTCCATCCATTTCTTACAGAAAAAATACATTATTTCCCTTGAAAGAATGAATAATATATGGGCCCTTCCAGAGATTTTCAAACTTTCCATGCTTACATTTGTCTTCTCTCCTGGAATCCCATTTCAGTACTTTGTCTCCAATATTAAAATCATTTTTTTTTCTTTTGTCAAAGAGCTTCTTTATGTTTTCTTGCACCACCTGAGTTCTGTTGTAAACATTTTCTCTGGATTGTTGTAGCTGAATGGTTTGGCTTATTCTTCTTTGTACATCATTCTCTTCAAATTGTACCTCTTGAAAGATTTTCATGAAAGGAAATACTAAGGATGTTTGGAAAACTGCATCCATACCATAGACCAACTGGTAAGGTGCCATGCCAATTTATTTTTTAGTTGTTATTCTGTCAGCCCACAAGGCATGCACCAATTTGTTGTGCCAGGATTTCTTATTGTCTTCCAACAATTTCTTGATGATGTTAACCGAACTTTTGTTGGAGGATTCAGCTAGTCCATTACCTTGAGGGTAATAAGCTGTTGAATGCCCCAAAGAGATGTGATATTTGTGGCAAAAATCCACCATTTTCTTGGACTTAAAGGCAGCAGCATTATCTGTAATGATTTTCCTAGGACAACCAAATATAGATAGGATGTTGGCTTCCAAGAATTTGATAATCACTGTGTCAGTAGCAGTTCTGGAGGGAATGGCCTTTATCCATTTTGTAAAATAATCTGTAGCAGTAAGGATCCATTTTGTGTAGAGATGTTTTCCGGATCAATCGCATCCATTCTTGATAGAGTTTATCAAGAATGGATGCGGTTTATCCAGAAAAAATCTCTACAAAAAACACTAATCGCAGAAGCCTCAAATCTACAAGGATCCATTTATGTTGGGCAGAGGAGGATGGGTGGATTTCACCAATGAAGTCTAAACCCCATTGTTGGAAAGGATCCTCAACAGAGATTGGTTTTAAGGGCAAAGGTAGTAAATTTATTTTTCCCTCAAATATTTGACACTTGTGACAGGTAGCTACCATTTTGTGGATATCTGGGAAAAGAGTAGTCCAATAGAAACCACCCCTCAGGATCTTGTTAGCGGTGGTTTTCCAGTAGAGATGGCCTTCACAATCCCCTTCATGAAATTCTTGCATAACCCTATCAACATCTTCCTTAAGAAAAAATTTAAGCAATATGCCCCCAACATCTTTCCAGTACAACACATTTTCTAGAATGCATAATTTCACCGCTTTCAATTTCAAGAATCTAGCTTTTGTTTTGGACAAACCAGGAGGAGCATTTAAATTAAATAGAACATACAATATATCTGCGTACCAGGGAGAATTCAAGAATGCTTCCTAAATAGGTGGAGTCGCCATCTCCTCTCGTTCATAAAGTGAATGAATCATGTGGATATATAGTGCTTCAAAATTTGTTTCAACCATCAATTTGGCTAATCCCTGTCCCTTGATTAGTTTGGTGCGCCTGATCTCTAAATCATACTCGAGGATAACAACAATCCACTTGCCTCTTTTACCATCAGAATCCTGCATTAGGATGTCTTTAACAACTATATTGGGCACAAAGGCAATGATATGTTAATGTAGAATGTATACCCTGAAATCCTTCAGTGCTTTGATCAAGGCAAAGGCCTGCTTTTCCATGATATTGTATTTCAAGGGTGCATATCTTAAAGCTTGGCTAAAAATTTCTATGGGCTGCTCTTGTCCTTCCTTATTTTTCTGCAGTAATAATTTTCACTGATGCAAAGGAAAAAATAATGAAATCCTTGGTGAAACCAGGGCTGATCAAAACCGGTGCTTTAGTGAGTGCCTGCTTTACCAAGTCAAAGGACTATTTAGCTTCCATGGTCCACTTAACTCTCAAATCTATTTTGAGCATGTTAGTGATGTTTCTCAATAGTTCTGCAAGGTTTGGTATAAACCTTCTTAAAAAATTTATCTTTCCAATGAAATATTGAAGCTCTTTGATGTTCTAGGGATGACTAATTTTAAGTATGCCTTCAATCCTGTTAGGGTCAATTTTGATTCCTTTTTTAGATATAATATGGCCCAGAATCTTTCCTTCTTCAAGACCAAATAATGATTTCTTGGGATTCATAGATAATTCGAACCTTCTGCACTTTTCAAAAACTCTTCGCAAATGGGCCAAATGCTCTTCATCAGTTTTTGAATATATTGTTATATCATCAAGATAAATCATAATGAAAAGACCAATTTATTCTGAAAAAGAAATGTCCATTGCTCTCTAAAAAGTGGCACCGTCGTTTGTTAATCCAAAAGGAATTTTTACATACATGAAGGTTCCCTAAGGAGTGGTAAAAGTTGTTTTGTGTTGATCATCCAGATGCACCAGCACTTGGTTATACCATGAAAAGCCATCTAGAAAAGAGATCCTTCTGGAGACCATTACCCTTTGAAATATGTGGTCCATCTTAGGTAAGGGGTAGTTATCCTTAAGTGATACTTTATTCATATTTATATAGTCAATGCAGAGCCTGATCTCTCATGTTTTATTTCTTACAGTGACAATATTGGAAACCCATTCCAAGTATCTGATTGGGACTATTATTTTGGCCTCATACATATTTTTGATTTCCTTCTCAACCAAGAGCATTAGGACAGGATTTATCCTGCGCAACTTCTGTTTGAAAGACTTCTGGTCCTCCTTGAATGGAATTTTGTGCTGGATAATATTAGTGTCATAAGATTTAAGGTCTTCATAGCTCCAAGAAAATACATCAATGAATTCCTTAAACAAAGAAATGTATCTTTGTTATGTGGATGCTAGCAGTGTATTTGATAAATTTATTATCTCGTGATCCTGCTCACTGCCTTTATTGCACTCCTTAATATTTGCTTATGTAGGTTACATATTTAGTTTTCTAGCCACATCATTGAAATCAAATAGCTCCTACAAAGGGACAAGTCCTCTAAGCAGGATGTTATCTCTGAATTGTAGTACTTCAAACTCTTATTTTTCTGGATCTCCATGTATCTTTTTTCTATGTAGATATTTATTTGCTAAAATATTAATATCAGAATTATGAGGAGGTTCATCCCTGCACATTTTTTCTTCAGTGGGAAAATATTCTTCACAATCTAGGTCCAAGCTCGAATCTTCAAACTCACCTTTAGATTGCAGGAAATTTTCAATCTGCTTGTCATATCCAAAGACTTGCCAATATCTCATATTATCAAGGACTGTTGGGAGGTGTTTAACCTGCACTGTATATTGTTTATTACGATGAGGTAATTGACAAGTGCTGGCTGAAAATGCTAACCCATTGGCAAGGATATTTTTATTTCTTATAACTGCAGCAAGGTCATACTCTTCAAATTTTTTCAGGAGGTCAAGGGCAGCGTTCCTGTATGCTCTCAATTTGGGATGCTTGGCTGAATATTCTCCCTTGATTTTTCTAATAACCAGTTTAGAATCCCCTGAACAAAAATTATTTTGGCTCCTAATCTCTTCAGTAATTGTAAGCCCAAAAGGGGTGCCTCATATTCTGCTATGTTATTAGTGCACTGAAAGTTTAGTTTGTAAGAATGACCCTCTGCGTGGTTATTTTCAGTATTGCATACCTACACCCTTTCTCCTGAGCTTGCTTTGCCACAAGAGCCATCAAAATTCATGTTCCAAAAAGGTTCAGATTCAGACTTGTGTTGTACAATTTCCGTTTGATCTTCTCGTTCTCTATTATGGTTCTCTTCTTCTCCATATACTTGTTCATTAATGTTTTTATCAATGTAAAGAATGAATGAGCCAAGGTCAGAATGAACAGAGTAAAGGGGGTAGTTATGTGGTTTTTCTTGATTTCTCACCATGTATTTCATTAAAGTCTCCCTATACATTCTTCTTTGTTGACCAAATATTGGTATGGTAGCATAAGTCATATCCATTTGGAGGGTTCCTTGAAGATTGGCTCCCCATGAGTGTGATAAAAGCATGCCATATTTAGGAGGATGTCAACTACTACTATATCTATCACTAGACTCTTGGCTGGTATTTGGGCTAAAGTAACACAAAGATCTTTGATAAGGCCTAGACATTTGACCTTGCTCGAATCAAATGAGTAAAAATATTTGTAAGGTCTAGTTATCTCAAGGCCGAGTTTCTCCATGACTACCTTTGGCATAATATTATGAGAGGCACCTAAATCTAACATGGAATTGTGGAGGATTTTATCATGAATATTCAAACTGATATAAAATGGGTGAACACCTCCCTCTTGGGATTTACCTTCTACTTCTAGCCCAAACAATAGTTCAAGTTTATCATCATTTAGATTGATACTGTCAGTAATTTCTCCTACGTTTAGTGACTTTAGGACCTGAGCTTTGTATACAACTTTGTTTACCAATTCAATGAGAGGGATGGAGATTTTTATTTTGGCAATTTCATTCTCAATGCTGAATGGTGTCTGTGTTTTTGGCAAATTCAATTCAGTCTTCTCAGGCACTATTTTAGCAACAACTTTATTTTTTTGACTTGTAGTGGGGATATTAGCTTGAATGGTTTTTATAGGTCTGTCAGTTGGTTTACTAGTGTTGATTTCCAGATCATTCTTTCCAGGGATATTAACAACTTTCTTTGAGCTTTCTATTGTTTTCTTGAGATCAGTTTTAGGGATTTTTTAGCAGAATTTTCAGAATTCTTGCCCTTGGGAATATCAGAGTTTTTCTTGCTTCTGAGATTATACTGTCTATGTACCCCCATGATGGAATTTTCAAACCCTTGTTTATAATCTTTAGACTCTTCAGATTCTAATTCAGTTTGAGTCATAGAAAATAAACCTTGTTCTTCTTCAGTGAGGAAAACATAATCCTCATCATTAATTCCCAAAGATTAATTTGACTCTCTTCTAGTTCTTTTACCACTCCCTCATCTTCATCAGCATAATTTTCTTGGAATGGAGGCCTAATTTGCTGGTCAGGGCCTCTTTGTTCCCTCTGTCTTATTTGGGGGTTTCTTCTAAAGTTTTGGTTTCTATTTTGAGGAGCTGATTGATTTTCCCTGGGGATAGCTCTCTCATTCAGGCTGATCCTCTCCATCATTCTCTCCATAGTCCTCACTAGGTTATCAATCTTAGCATCAGATGTGGAAGTTGCAGGCTCTTCCCTTATAGTGACTCTTCTCATTTCTCATTCTAGCCCTTTTTTCAATTAGGTTGGCTTCTACACTTACTGCACCCCTTCACATGTCTTCTAATGTAGCAGGTTCTCTTTCTCTAAGCCGATAACCCATCTCTGGATCGAAACAATTTGGGAATTTCATCAGGGCTAAACCTTGTGGGGGTTTCATATGAGGAGAGAATGCATTGTATACAGTATTAAACCTGGTACAATAGTCTTGGACACTCTCTCCAACATTTCTCTTTATGTTTTCATATTCTGACAAGATTTGAAAAGGGTTTTTCTTAACTTCCCATTTATTTATGAATAATTGGTGAAGGATAAGGTGGTCATGGACACTATTCGAGGGTAAGCTCTTAAACCATTTTTTTACCCCCCCCCCAAAAAAAATTTGAGAAAAAATTCTCAATTTGATAGTTTCATCATCTATCTCCTGGTAGTCAAAAGAGTCATTCATTTTGTCCACATGTTGTTGAGTGGTTTCAGGACTAGTTCCATCAAAGTGTGGATTTTGGACTAGTAATCATGTGGCATAGGCACCACAGGTAGTGGTAGTGTCAATGGCGAATACCAGACTTCCATGATTGGTGGTGGGGGAAAACAAGGGGGATTAATAAGAGGAGTGTTGACCAATGGAGGTGGAGGATTAAATGGAGGAAGGTGGAAAGTGGGTGTATGAGTGGGGGTTTGGACACTATGGTGGGAAAGGTTCAAGGAAATGGTAGGAGCTACACATTCACCTAGGAAAATTGACTGAGGATGAGCAGGCTTGAAAATAAAAAGGGAGTTATTTTAGTAAGACCAGATAATTATAGAGACTCCTGAAGGTAAGCATCATCAAAAGCTAAGGTGAGTTCTGCTACCAGACCTTGAAGGGAGTCAAAGTGTTGGAGAAGCTGAAGATCAGTTTAGGTGAAGGTGGAGGCTTCCCTAACTGGACTTTGTTATAAGATAGATGGGTCTAAAACTGTCTAGGTTGTCCAATTCTGAGATTTGGTCCTGAACAAGCTGTGTTCAAAATGTAAGTCGAACTGGATGTCCTGCAAGGTTGCAAGGTTTTCAGGGAGGGAGCTTGCTCTGTGAAGAGGCTTTCAAATAGTTGGACTCTCTACTCTAGGGGTTTTTCTCATAATTTTTTCTGGATTGTCAACTATTGCAAGAGGATTTGGGTTAGGATGAGATCTGGTAAATATCCTTCTAGGCGCCATAATTTGGACCCAACGCATAGACAGGTTGAATGTTTTGCAAAAGCTGAAAAACCAATCTGTGGAAAATACTTAAATCACACAATATTTGACTGGGGTTTCTGAATTCTTATGAAATACTAAGCTTCTTCCATGAATTGTCCCTAGTATGGTCGCCATTATGTTGTGGCCCTATAATTTATAAGATTGGTAAGACTAAACGATAGAGGACAACATCAAACCACTTTGGAGTCCAGGACCTAGCCTTCCTAGACCCAGAGAGGGCTCTCTCTATTTTTATGATTTAGCTTGATAGTTATAAATGATGATATTAGGCTAGTTATATAAATTATGAGGGTTGTTTGTTTTGATTGATTGTGTGGTTGGACAGATAGAGCTGTGAAACTTAATCCATTGGGCTATGGAGTCATAAAATACTGAATTGTCCATCAACTTTTCAATGGCACTCATAGGGCAAGCTAACTATGTAGACTGGATCTTACTAGCAGTGTGAAGATGAAATAGACGAAAGCAATGGTTTCAGTAGTAGCTAAAGAGAAGTTAAGAATTATTTAACTATACTTCAGAAGAAAACATTAAGATAGTAAACACGGACAGAATTAAGGTTCCCTCTCAGCAAATCTTAATCTAAATTTTATGTTTTATAATGAGATAAATTGATGCACAACATGAAAGATAGAGGGAAAACATTAACACAGAGGAAAAAACATCACCATTAACATAGCTCAAGAATCTTGTGAACGGTCTCTTATTATTGATGCTCAGCAAAAATTAGAGTGCTTCAAATACAAATATCTTTTACAACGTAGGGTCTAACTAGGTCCAACCCTTGATAATGAAAATACAAGCAGTATTTAACTGCAACTATGCTAGCTTCCCTAATCTACTTCGGCAATCTACATTAACTACAAATTTAATTAAAACTTAACAATTGTGGCAATGCAAGGCCCGGAAAAAAAAATATCTCTGGCAAAACACTGACTGTAACATTAACTTATGACTGTAACATTTACTTTGGCAACTCTTCGTAAACCAAAAAGTAGGCTAAATGTGGCTGAGGTGGTCACAAAGAGGCAACGATAGTGGCCTTGACATATGGCTCTGATTTTTGGGTCACAGCCATTGGATTACTAAATATGACGTGATGTTGGCTTTTCAGATCGATCGGTGGCTATGCTGATGTGTCCATTGTTCCTTTTCAGTCCCGTTACATGCACAACTTGCCCCATTCCTTCTTATTTGGAATTATCGTACCTATGACCTGTCTGTACACTTCATCCACCTCTGTGTATTTCCTGAAGGTAGGTCTGGTGAGAAAAACATGCTTCAACTCATGTTGAATGAAAATACCATTGCTTAGGAGATCCAACACAACCTTCATAGTCACATTTCCTTTAATTTTGGCAAACTTAGTGGTATCCTTAGCTGCTTCCCTGAGCTTGGTCATGTAATCTCCCTTTTGGATCAGCTTGTTGTTGATTACATACAATGAGGGCAGTCCCTTTTCCCTCAAGGGCTCAATCTTGTTTAAGAATCTACCAATGACCATGTCCAATTCATGACATTTCTCCTTCAGTGGCCTCATTAAATTCCTCTTAGTGAGGACCCTTATTACCTCTAGTATGGTTGTTGTTCTGTCATACACATCCAGCTCCTCTAGCTTAAAAATGGTTTTGGAATTCAAGAGTTTTATGATTTTTGGGGATGTTATTGGCATATCCCCCAACTCCTGAGTTTCTTTCTCGATAGCCACCTTGTGTTTGTCAATTAGCTCCTTCTATTAAAAAATAATGTGGATGGAATACCACATTCCATCCACTGTCTCTATGATACTGCCCCAAACTATCAGCTTCATTTGTCCCAATATGCCACTGGTAGAAAAATCCTTTTCTACCTTCTCCAACCTTTTTATATTCTTCTTGGCTATCTCATGGGAAAATTCTGATCTGGCCTTTTGATCCCTCAGGATACCAATTTATGCGTCCAACTTCTTGATCTCCTGTGATTGCAAGGTCATTCTCTCCATACCTTTGGACAATTGATCTGTCCCACTGGATGCTCCAACTATTGCTATAACAACTGATGGAATTTATGAGGTAGGGACAGCTTCTAATGGGATAAGTGTCCCTCGAGTTGCTTCTTATTTTTCCTTCAATAGCTTCTCCATCTCGGTCTCCATATTTTTTATTTGGGAAGACTGTTCAATAACTATCTTCATTAGTTATGCCTTCTGTATCTCATATTCATCAATGCCCTTAGCTAAGGGGCCTTCTGTCACTGGCATCTTGAGCTATTTCCTGAGGGCTGCTCTGTCAGCATTCTTTTTCTTCAATAGCTCCTCCACAGATTGAACATTGTTTGGATCATGCCCAAGATTCACTATTATATCTTCTAAAGTCTTGATCCTTGAGTCTCTGGCCATGGCTGATATTCTCTCCATCTTGAGCTGTGATTGGGTACTGGATAAAGACACCTGCAGTTTTGAAAATCTCATAGCAGTGATTGTCAAGGTTGAAGCTACCATCTCCCTGGTCTACTTATGTAATTCCATCTGGTCAATAGGATGGATGTCCTTGGCACTAAAATCGAATGATGATTTCTTATAATATCCTTCTCCTTGAGGCTGTGGGACCAAGGCTTCTAGGAATGCCATCGACATCCTCCCTTTTTCAATGTCAAAAGAATATAGGAGCCTACTTTTTGAACTTGAGGTATGCTTACAGAACTAATTATATGTATTGATCTTCAACACCTCATTCCTAAAATTTTTCTCTTTGAATACCTCAAAGATAGACTTATCTTGGCCTTCTATGGCAGGTCTGGAAGAAAATGCTTGTAGACCTTGTTGCTGAGAAGATATTGTGGTTGATGATGTAGGTGAGGCCATGGTATCTCCACCTATTGATGATGACTTAGGGGTATCCATGATGTGAATCACTATCTACTACTCTGATTCACCTCCTTGGTCGATCTCCATATGAATTCGGGCCATTTTCCTATATTTTAGCTTGAAATTTTTGATAGAGGTATCAGTCACTGAAGGTGACTGATCCTCTCTTCGCCTCTTGCTCCCTATCTCTTTCTCTCGTTCTTTCCCCTTGTCTTCTTTTTCTTATACATTTCTTCTTTCTTGTGGTGTTGGGGTCTAAATACTTGAAGTGGAGATCATTTGTTGTTCATCTTCTTGGAGGGTGCTAGCCACCCATTCGGTTTGGTTGGCATACTGCTCAATTGTAGTTCTGTGTGTATGAGCATAGGGTGTGTATCTATTTTCCACCCTTTTCTTGGAGATAATCCCTACAGGGTCATAAGACCAAGTGAAACTATAACTGAAACCCATCCCCTTAAGTATCTTATCTGCCTCTTCTCCTACTACTATGTTGTTGCAGATGAAAGGCCAAACTTGTGTATTGATCTTGAATTGAGCCTTCTTCTTTGCAAAAATAAAGTGGAGCTCATATGCATCTATCATTTTCCTTATGTACTCCAATGCATAGACCCTCATGGAGAGGAAATTTGGCAACTTGTAGGGGGCTAGCTCACTTCCATAGACTGGAATCGCTATATAATTTTGGTACAAGTACCAATCTGTTGTCTTCACTTGTTATATTAGCTGCATGGTCTTCCTGATTTATTCACTTATCTTCAGCTCTGTTGCACTACTAAGTGTGCTGATGGTTGGATGCACAGTAAAATACACAAAATCCTTATATGAGTAGTTATTCTGTTCCTTAAAAAACAGGGTGGTCTAGAAGATGATAGATTGAGGCTTATCATCTTCATTCACCTTGGCCATCTAAAATTGAAATCTGCTGGACTGGAAATACACAAACATATACACTAACACAGAGGTGTATTTGAAAACCTCCTCTGTGTGAAACCTTAAAAACTGTTTATGAGTGGCATCTGCTAGGAACTGGGCATAATTAAACATGATGGAAGTAGATTGATAGGCACCGATGCCTATCAAAATCCCACCCTATCCTACATCTATTTTTCTTGAAACAACCAAGCAGATTGTGACTATCCTTTCTTATTTATTGGGCTATCACTCTCATTAGTGGATCGATGAATCTATGATAGGATTTTTTTTCTTTTGGTAAGTGTACAAAGATCTCAAACGGAGAACAATCCCCCACTCATCCATCCATTTTTTCCCATGGAAGCAGTCCCTAGTCACCTTTGGTCAGAGCATCACACCCTTCACAAAAAACCACCATGAAATTCATAACCAACATATACCCACCCTGGACGTTCTACTGAATCCAGGGATTTCTTCATCAGAAATACTTATGACTGCCACCAATCTTCTTTTTTGTGCTCCGAACTTGGGCCACTGAATCCCCATCATCAGTTTTCAGTCACCCCTCGCCATCACGCCTATGCTTATCCTATCATCTCCGAGACCCTAGTCCCTTCCATCAGTAGCTCTCTCGTTCGGTTGAGGCTTCCTTTTTGTTGACTTCAACACCCATTCTCCAAAAAGGAAGCGTCACCTTGGGATGGCTCCTCATCACAATCGGGGCACCCTCAGGTGGAACTGTGGGAATCATCATTGCCCATAGATGTCATCAATCCTCCTAACATTCAACTACAACACAAGTGTTCATGTTAAGATGGCATCATACTTTACAACCATTGCACTTTGTTCAAATTCCTCAAAGACCCGTGCCATTATAAGCATCTCTTTCAACAATTCTTACACAAGAAGGTCTCAGTCATACACCCATGCTTACAATGAGAATTTATATGCCATACCAAGATTATGCATGTGGGAACCACATTCCACCTATTGTCAAATATAAGACTCCCCTAAGGGCATCAACAATCATCGTCATCAATCAAATCAGAAGATCACTACCTTATCAGTGACATAGATAGAACCTTTATCTATCAAATAGATTTGTTTAGCTAGCCAAAGCATCACGAGGATGCGAGATTCCCGCCTCGTAGAAAAATTGTATTTATTGTATCATACTATTTCTTGTAGGTTTCCCACAGAAAATGGTCATTCTTCTACCCACTGTAAGGGGTTTCCAACCTTTAGATTTACGTGGGTCTCTCTCTCTCTCCACACAATACACAGAAAAGAAACTATAATGCATTTCGGCTATACAGTTCTTCCTAGACCTCACACATTAGGGGGCAACTGTTATCACTGGAAAATCGGACAAGCAAAGATGGCATCATTAATGTCAGGCAGAAGGATTTATAGGGTTTACGAACATTAGAGGACCTGAAATTTTTAAAAAATCCTAAGGTCAAGAGGAAAAAATAAAATTGCGGCCGAAGAACACAAGTGAAATGTGCCTTTGCGTGCAGTTTCCTTCGATAGGTGCACTGGTTTGCGCGACTTTCCCTCAAAAAGCCACGTGGTCCTGGGAGTGGCAGAAGTAACTTTCCGAGACCACTTAACATACTTTAGGAAATGATCCTACACTTGAGGCCACCCGAGGAAAGCCGCCTAAGCCACCTTGGGACCTCAAGGGAGCACACAAAGGAATCAACCCTCTCTCTTGGGTCACCATCCATCAATGTACCAAGAGAGGGAAGGAGAATTTGAATTCATCTATAAATGGGCACCAATAGATGAGAAAAATGAGAGTACATTGTTATGCTGGCCAAATTTCCCATGGGAAATCCAACTGTGTGCAATCCAGAGCAGCAGTAGAGAGAGGATTCGGTTGTTGGCCATCCAACAACTTCAATCCTTTGGAGTAGAGAGAGATACCTCGCGATAGTAGCTAAAGGGTAAAAACGTCCTTGCACTGGGTCTTAGAACTCCATAGTTCTAAGGTTCATTTGGCAAGAATGTAACGTAGTACCTTTCCTCCTAACAACGTGCAATAAGAGGGGACTTTGATTCCATTGTTTGCATTATTTTTACATTTGAATCTTTATGAGATTTTGTTTTTATGTTTAGTTTAGTTGTGTTTTCTCTCTATATATGAATACTATATTCCATAATTTAGTGTGTTTTATATTTTACTGCATGTGTTCATTAACATGCTAACCATATTTTATGCCTGTGACCATAGCTTGGAGGTAGCGACCACTCCTCCTAAGCACCGGTGGATTGGTACACTTGTGCACCAAAACCACAACCACAGGTTGGTGACTCCACTGGCTTTAATTTTTTAGTTAAGTGATTGTGCTTGTTGCAGGGACCTTCTCTCTGCTCTGGAGTATTGTTGGGACAACTCCCCTTCTTTTCTTCTCTGCTCATTCACCCAAAGTGAAAATTTTAAGTTTATAAGTTCCAGAAATTCCATTTACAGGAAAACTGCACGTTGTTTTCTCAGACAAACACGGCAAGTTGCGCAAGTTCATCTCTGACCTGCGCATCTGTTTGAAGTTTTCCCGCATGGAAACCAAAGATCAAAATTCTCTACTATTTTCCTCAATTTCCCAATTGTAAAGTGGCTAGTAGCCCAGAGAAAAACTTCTAGCTATGTTTGTGGTGTCCTACGACTGTTTAGAACTTGCTTTTGGCTATGTTTTAGTATTGCTAGTTGCTAGTTTTAAATTTCAAAGTTTATCTTCACAAAAAACCACATAGTTTAAGTAGGGGGGAATTTACTTGAAATATGAAATAACTTATTTTTGTGAAAATAGACACCAAAACACGCATAGATAATTACCTGGAGTAAGTGGCCCTAATCCGCATATGTTTAGCTAGTTTTCATTTTTCCTAGTTAGATCATTAATTTTAGTTTAAATTTCTGCACTAGGAGTTGGGACCAGGAATTAATTATCTTAAGAGAAGTAAGTAATATTTGCTTCCCTTGCACCTTTTGGTGACCCTGGGAAGCATATGAAAGCTCTCTTCTGATAATTTTCCATCTCCCTTTAGTTAATCACTTAGATTAATTAGGCAAATTTGTAAGTGGCCCACTATCTGCACATGATTTTCTTATAGCAAGGAACAATCAAACATAGATTAATAGGGGACGTGTAAAGGATCACCACATATCCACATCTTAAAATTGTATGATTGTTCATTTTTTTCTCACACACTTCCACACCATAAGTGAAGTAAAGGCTCCTTAAAAGTAACGTAACTGAACTCACTATGTTTACTCATAGGGGCCACAAAAAAAATTATAGTCCAGGTTAGGACCATGGGGGTAGGCATCCAATAAGCCACCATGGTTATTTTACATCTTGATACATAGTAGTTGACTAAATAGGGAGCTTTAAAATCCATCTATCCGCCCACGGAAAAGAAAACCTGAGCGCCACAGAGACCTGATTCAGAGGGGGTTAACCTTAGGCCCAGTGTGTGCAGTATTATTTGGGGCTACTGACCCATCTAATGCTTGGTACTAGTATTTGATTTACCAAGAAGCTCAAGACTCGAACGCTCACGTGGGATGATGGTACTTAGTGGAAAAATTTGGGGCATCCTTCCCTATAGGTGATGGTGCAGGAAACACTAGATCCTCTACCCATTACCTTGGTCGATTCTTCAGCTGCTAGAAGTTTCGCTAGTTCTTTCGAGATGTTAGTCCCAGGACCCACCAGAAGATATATTCGCAAGGCCCAACTACAATTGAGAGGGTGAGGAAGTTTAGGTCTCTAGTATTTTGAGTATTGTTGGGTGCAGGAATTACACTTAGGCAAACTCCTCAACACTTAATTTGTCAACCTGGGGGATTCGTAAACCTAGAGACGAAGCACAGGCAATGCCATAGATGGTATGAATCTTTCTAATGTAAATCCCTACTTTTTTTAAAGGAAATATTGTAGAATCAAATCAAAAGAGAAGAAGGCAACTTGAACCATAAAAAATAATCTAAGACTGGAACGAGAAAGTATGCATTTGCAAGAGAGAATTAAAGATAAAAGGCAGTCACTCCCACTAATGGTTGTTTAATCTACTGAGTGTGTGTTTTCCCTTAGCAGAGACACTTTAGTAGTCTCGTTAGATGGGCCCTTAAACCTACTTCCTTAGAGATTTCCTTTTTGCATTAATCTGTCTAACACTAGTGCAAGATCAGAGAGTTATGTAGAAGGTATAAATTGTGTCTTTACTGAAGGATGTTTACTTCATGCAAGGGCTCGCAATTTTCAAGGTTCAGAGCACTCAGATCTTGTGGCAAGAAAGTATTTCTTGCACTTGATTAGAGCTTTCTATACTTAGCTTTTAATCCTTAAAACAAGTGTTCAATTATTGCAAGTGATAGTTTACTATCGAATCAAATTGCATGCATAAAAGTGAATGTTTCTGATTTTAATAATATGCATAAGTAAAGAAACAATCATTTATCCTGTCGTAAGCGTTTAAAGAAAGAAAGAAAATCGCGGAAAGTAGATTAAGAAAACTTGCTGCATCACACTAAAGTGCACTGGTGCAGGTTCATTTCTCCTACTTGTACCAGGCGGTGGAAAACCAAATAAACAGAACTGCAAGAAAAAGAAATGTCACACCAACGTGCACTAGTGCAGGTTTTCTTCTTCTGCTTGTACCAGGCAGGGAAATCCAATCGAAAATTAAATGCAGGAAATTAAATTGCAGGGAAATAAAATGTAACTACTTCACACAATGGATCCGTTTTCAATAAGAGAGGAATGCAGGTGCTGAAAATAAAATCACACTTTAATAATTTAAACACACAATACAGAAAACAGAAAATAGGGTAAACGTGCTGGGTTGGTTGGGCCCTAGCCAACCAGCGTGTTTCCATTTTTAAATTAAAACGCTGCTTAGTAAACCAGTTAATTCATCAGCTTAAAAGAAAAAAAGCATAATTTCTGAAACATGAGATAGAAAAACCTTTTATTAATTTATTGAGGTGAATACATGCGTTGATACAATGTCCAGCCTAGATTTGGGCGATAACAAAAGACCAGTTACCGCCTATCGACTTCGCTCTAAATCTCTGCTCCAAATATCTCCTGCTAGGTCCTACTTACACTTTACATTATATAGATCTGTTGGCCGAAGGCCAATACAGATCGTTCAACTGATTCATAACAAAATGCAAAATTTAGTCTCGGCCTTCAAGATAAGACGATTTTGCAAAACTGGCTGTAGCTAACCATCTTTCTCCCTTCACTAATTAGTCTCGGCTGCCTTTGAATCATTCGCTGTCATGGCTGAAATGGCTTAAGATGGGGCGGTGATTGAGGAGGTTCAGATCTACCGCAAAGATTTGTTATGCTGGCAATAGTGCAGATCTGATCTTGCACTAAGATCAATAGTCACGATAAGCACTTTAACCATCAAATAACCTTTGGAGATATTGATTAGTTACAAAAGTGATTTAGAAATAAGAAATCATTTAATAAATATTTAATTAATGCTAAATTGAATTAAAACATGAAAAATAAAGGTTTATACGAAATGTGTCACCATGCTTGGACTGGTGCAGGATGAGGGTGCATAAAGGAGGGGAAACAGAGGTAAATGGTTACAATTTAGGAAGGGGAAAATTGGTAAAAGAGAGAAAATTAGGGGCTAACATCCTCCCATCCCTAGGCTGGTGTGTGTCCTCACACAACTCTTTACCCTCTAAAAAAAACCTTCAAAATTTTTGAGCGTTCAACTCATTCTTGCTCACATACTATCATCGGTCTATGAGTTTTTCGGACTTCATCTTTCTTTAACTCTTTAATTTCTTCGTCACCTTTTGAGAAGTCATCTTTGAAACATTGTGAAGCACGATACTTCCATACCACTGACTTCTCCTTTCTTCTTCTGGATCTCACCATGAATTCTTCCTTGATACATTCTTTTTCCTCCTATGTTTTAGCTACGAGTTGCTCTAAGTTCTGTACTTGAAGCTCTAGCTCGACTATCCGAGCAGCAGGAGCTACTGAATATTTTTCCTTTTCTATCTCAATAGGGGTTGTGTTTTCTTCGAGGACCTTAGTATCCCTCGGGGTTTCAGTAAGCACTTCTTCCTCTTTCAATTCTTCTTCGTCTCTTTGTACTTCTTCTTCTACTACTTCTTCCGGTTCTTCTTCGTCTTCTAACTCTTACAGTTCTTCTTCTTCTTCTTCTTCTTATTCTTCTGGTTCTTCTTCTTCCTGTGCCGGTTCTTTTTCTTCCTATGTCAGTTCTTCTTCTTCTTCTAACTCTTCCGGTTCTTCTTCTTCTTCTTTCTCTTCCAGTTCTTCTTCTTCTCCTTCTACTTCTTCCGGTTCTTCTTTGTCTTCTAACTCTTCCGGTGCTTCTTCTTCTTGTGCTAGTTCTTCTTGCACTGGTTTGTCTTGCACTGGTGCAGGTGGAGATTCAATGTTCTGTGGGGACAGTGGTTCCACACCAGGTTCTTCATTCTTTTTCTGACCCTTAATAAAGTCAGCCAATAGAGTGTCATCTTCAATTTCCATAGATTTTGCTACGTCCGCAAGGACTGACAACAAATCGTCTTCTTTGGGGGTTTGTTCATGCACTAGTAGTGTCAGAGGAGTTTCTTCGATAAGTGTACCCATTGTTTTCTATTTCTTTGGAGATGGGCCCTTTTCTTCTACTTATTTCCCAGTTCGTTTCCTTCTTGCACTGGTGCAAGAAGGACTTCTCTTTAGATTTGCACCCTTACTTGTGCTGGCGGGGGTCTCTATTTTCTTTTCAGTGACTGTCTTCTTTCCTACAGAGGGATTTTTATCTAGTTGCTTAAACAACTCTTTCCAAGTCATGCCTTAATTTCCAATTATTTCTGGACCAAGATTTTGATTAGGCCATGATGATACAATTCCTTATCGGCCTAGTCTGCCAGTGCGCCCTGCATACTCTTGGCCATATTTTCTAAACTCTTAAGCAAAAATTAATTGAAATCCATCCTCCACTAGATGTGTCGACTGGGTTCAAAGTGTTGCAGCATCCTGAAATGATACACAAAGGTGAGGGAGTAACTCCCCTCAAAAGTCATGAATTTCTGGAGAATGAAAAGGAGGTCCCGCCACTGTCCCAGCAGGGCGCTGCGCGGAACTCCTTTCTTCCAGTTTACCTTCATATCCTTATCAACAACGAAACGAAGCGAGCGCTTCCTCTTGAGCTTCTGATTTTTAAAGTACTGCACACCAGTGTTTTGTAAGCTCGTCGCTGCTGCTATCGATTTTTTTTGTGACTTTAAATCTGAGGGGCCCAATCTTTACATGAACATTTTTAAAAATCTATGCAAACTGTAGGGCCACTTCACTGTTGTGCCCGTAAAATTTCTGCAAAAACGGAAGAAAGCCCGAGTCTCACAATAATGCAAGACTATTGCGAAACTCGGCGATCTAATCTACCTCACTGAGGGACAAAGGTTCACATCTAACAGGCAGCATCTCTGCTTTAATAGTTATGAATAGTCAAGAAATTTGCATGCAATACCAGAAAAATTCACTCTTTATAGATAGGGATCAACTGTACACCATCCCTTCTATCTTATCACTGATTTATCCCACCAAAATAGTTGTAGATGCGCGACATGTTTAGAATCATGCGGGATTGGTACTTGCGGTGGCGTGTTCAATGGCTAAGCGAGGTAATCACCATAATTGAAGGAAGTTTAGGATCATGGCGGAAAGGGTAATCATATCCAAGCAACGGTTAAACATTTCCGCAGTCCTTCATAATTCAAAAACTTTAGCATTTATAAAAAAATGATCATGATTCTTAACTAAAAACACTTCGTACTTTAAATAATTTTCTCCTAGTTAATATGATAGCATAAGTACTTTATCAAATAAGTGAAAAAGGCTACTTGTAAACTTTTATGATGACCACTTCTTATGAAATATGCTAAAAATAAAAACAAAATGTACCCTGCTTCTATCAAGGTGCATGCTTGCACTGATCTGTTTACACCGCTTACTATGTTGTTCTGCTGGTACCATTCTACTTTTATTATTATATAGGAAAATATTCTTGCACTAGTGCAAGCATATTTTCTGAAAAAAAAAGAACAGAGAATTTAAGTAAAATATAGGCTGGACTTCCAACATAGCTTGCTCAATTGATATTGAAAATTTTCTTTGCCCTTTCTTGATGCTTCAGGGCATCTTTTTTCTCTTCATGTATGAGATCCTGCAATGAATTCATGAGGGAACAAAGAAGTGGGAAAGGGGAAAATTTCAGAATGGGAAGGAATTTTGTTACAGGGATTCCAGGAATAGTACCAAAGAGGGGATAAAAAGAAGTGGGATAGGGGAAAAAAATTCAAGGGTAAAGCGGGATTTTTACGAAGCGGGTAGGGTAAATTCGGAAGAATGTGGGAAGGTTAATAATTCTGGAATATAAAGAAGAAAAATAAGGGAGTATTACGAAATGGGATAGGAAGAAAGGCATAAAATTTTCTGGAAAGTCTGCCTGCACTGGTGCAAGAAAAAAATAACTACAACAAGAATTAAGTGTTACTTGAATAAAAATATCCATGCTAATTACCCCAATGTATAAAGGTCTGTTGAACCTGTTTTTACTCTGTGGTCGCTAGCATATCTAAATATCAAGAAACATTCTCTTTCTATTAGAAATTTTTGATCTTCCTACCTGCAAGTTGGTTTTCAGGTTGACCCTTCTGCAATCATGTCAATGAACTGATTTTCACAATTATAGGAAAATATTTTTTCTTTAATTTTTTATTAATTTTATATATTTTTTCTTTCATAAGAAGAAGAATTCATGTTTTCAAAAGGTTGGTATTACCATTTACCACTACCGTCCCGAATTTCCGTTGGACTTTCTTTGTAAAATCTTTCTTGGCAAGTGGCTGAAAATACTTCTTTAATCTATGTCCATTCACCAAGAATACTAAATTTTGTCCACAAATAGTTTTGACTTCTACTGCTCCATTCTCGAATACTCGGATCAATTCATAAGGTCCCATCCAATGTGTATGGAACTTCCCTTTATAAATTTTAAATCTAGAATCATAAAGGAGTACCCAATCACCTGGTTGGAACTGCTTTTTCTGAATATTCTTGTCATGCCACCTTTTTCGTTGCTGCTAAATTAGGATGTTCTGTTGAATAGAATCTCTGCGAAATTCATCTAACTCATTTAATTGGAGAAGATGTTATTGTTGTGCCTCGGAGAGATATATTCTTAGCTAAACTACAGTTCTGAAGGTTTTAATCTGGAACTCAATTGGTAACAGAACCTATTTTCCATCTACCATCTCATATGGTGTATGTCCCGTGCTATTTCTCCAAGTGGTATCATATGCCCACAAAGCTTATGGTAATCTTTCAGCCCAATCTTTTCAATGCTTATTGACTGTCTTTGTAAGAATGGACTTGATCACTTTTTTTGTAGACTCCACTTGGCCATTT
Organism: Pinus albicaulis; assembly: GCA_034641835.2. Lineage (NCBI taxonomy): Eukaryota > Viridiplantae > Streptophyta > Pinopsida > Pinales > Pinaceae > Pinus > Pinus albicaulis. The sequence continues at coordinate 39,043 of JAXQQM020068807.1, read as the reverse complement.
GTTTGCGGGTGATACGGCGTGGATTTCCTGTGCCGGATCTTGTATTGCTCCATCACACCCTGTACTAGATTGGAAATAAACTATGAACCATTGTCAGAAAAAATTTCTCTAGGCACACCAAATCTAGTAAATATTTCAGAAAAAAATAAAATCAACAACAACTTTTTCTATAGCAAAAAAAACATCTTTAGCCTCTACCCATTTTGTAACAAAATCTGTACAAACCAAAATATGATTTTTACTTAAGGATGTTGGATTTATTGGCCCTATAAAATCAATAGCCCATTTTTAAAATGGTTCAATCATAACTTGGGTGCATAAAGGCATTCCAATGCTTTGATTAGGCTGGCCCATTCGTTGACAACTATCACATCACCTGACATACTATTTGGCATCCTTAAACAAGGAAGGCCAAAAGTAACCAGCACATAATACTTTATATGTGGTTCGCTGATCAGGGAAGTGGCCTCCACAAGGTTCATCATGAGCAGATTTCAATATGTCAAGCATTTCCTCCTCTCTTACACATCTACGGATACTCGGATCTAGACCAGTGTAAAAGAGATCTCCTTGAATCCAGAAATATACAACAATTTTCTAAATAATATTCCACTTTTCACGAGCTGACAAGTGAGGTGGTGTTTTTACAGTAACCAAGTAATTAGTAATGTCAGCAAACCACGGAGAATCTATAGACATAGCAAAATTATGTTCATTTGGAAAATCATCATTAATAGGAGTTGCTTCACCAGGATTATCTAATCTAGAAAGAAAATATGCTACAACATTAGATTTCCCTGGTCTATCAACAATAGTGACATTAAACTCCTGTAACAATAGTAACCACCTAGTCACTCTATCGCTTGTCAATGGTTTGTTCATCAAATATTTAATCGCAAAATGATCAGTTTGTACAAATACTTCATATCCTGTAATATAGTGCCTGAACTTATTAATTGCAAAAATCACAGCTAAAAAATCTGTCTTTGTAACTGCATAATTCAATTCAGCGGAAGACAAATTTTTACTAATATAATAAATAGCACAGGACTTCTTATTTTCCTCTTTTGCTAAAGCTGTGCCAATAGCCAAATCTGAAGCATCAGAGGAAATGTGAAAAGGCAGGGACCAGTTTGGACCTCGCAAAACTGGTGCCTGTACCAACTTCTCCTTCAATGTTTCAAAAGACTGTTGGCAAGCCGTGGACCAAGAAAATTCACTATCCTTAGCTAGAAGTCGGAAAAGAGGAGTAGCTATCTTCGAAAAAAATTCAATGAATATTCTATAGTAACCAGCATGTCCTAAAAAATCTCTTACTTCCCTTTTATTTTTGGGTGAAGGAAGATACAGAATGATTTCAATCTTTTCCAGATTAACCTGGATACCTTTGTTAGAAATCAAATGGCCAAGCACCACTCCTGCTTTGCACATTAATTTAAATTTTTTGTCACTCAAAGTGAGATGGGCTTCCTGACAATGAAGAAGTAATTTATCCATATTTTTGAGAGCTTCTTGAAAAAAAATCACCAAATACAGAAAAGTCGTCCATATTAATTTCTACAAATTCTAGATCAGCAAAAATGGCTAGGACTTCCCTTTGAAAGGTAGCCAGGGCATTAAATAAACCAAAGGGAAGCACTTTATAAGCAAATTTCCCCCATCGACATGTAAAAGTAGTTTTATCCTGATCTTCGGGTGTAATTTGTATCTGGTTATAACCGCTGAAGCCATCCGAAAAGGAGAAATATTTCTTTCCTACAAGGGTATCAAGCACTTGATCAATGAAAGGGAGAGGGAAGTAATCTTTAAGAGTGGCTTTATTCAATTCCCGATAATCAATACAAATATGCCATCTTCCATCTTTCTTAGGTACTAGTACTAATGGAGAGACTCACTGGCTATCAGAAATAGGATAGATAAAATCGGCATCTAAGAGTTTCTGTACTTATTCCTTCATAATATCTCTTAGAGATGGATTCATTCGCCTTTGGGGTTGTCAGATAGGTCGGGTTCCTTCCTGAATATAGATGTGATGTGTACAAGTTTCAGGAGGGATACCCTTCATATCTTCATAGCCCCAAGAAAAAGCACTAAGATGGTTTTGCAACAAATTCACACATTGCTCTTGCTAAGATGAGTCCAAATCTGAACTAATATGCAAGGATTTACCAGGGCTAATCTCAACAAGAGTGGTATCAAGCTAAGGAGTACTCAAGGGAGTGGTCAAATGTAGTGGTACAGAAGAATGAGAATCATGATTTTCTTGAAAATCTAGGCTGAAAATTTGGCTCAAGGGCTCATAATTAGGCATAATGTCTAGATTATTCAGAAAATCTTGAATCTCATCTTCTTGTGAAGACCCAGTATAATGATGGATAAGGGAAATAGATTGGGTATCCTCATCACTGCTTTGATCCAACCATAAAGTATCTCAAAAGGTCCTGAATGGATCTAGCAGGGGGGTATAAGGTGGCTTTCTTCCTCGAATCTCCATGTGAGATATAAATATCATCGGAACGACATCCAATATATGCATCAGCCGTAGGAAGCCATGGTCGACCCAAGATCAAGGGATTTCATCCTACTAGGTTCTTTGGCTCAAGCACAATGAAATCAGTAGGATATTCCCAAGAATCTAATGAGATGATCACATCGTCCAATACTCATTCTGGCTTGATTTAGATCTATCTGATAATTCAAGCACAGTGGGAGTAGGGCGAAGATGAGATAACTGAAATTGATCCATGGTTTTCTTATTCATGAAACTAATGGCTGCCCCCAAGTCTATAAGAACATTAGATACAGGGACATTACCAATCTGAAATGAGACAACAGGGTTTGTAGGATCAGTATATTTTTCCATGGACACACATCCCATCATCAACTCTGCTGCCCTACCAACAAATTGAATGGTTCAGGGTTCCAATCTCTTCCTCACGAGTTTCTTGAGACAGAGTTCCTTAATAATATTGGTACAAATGGAAATCTCGTTGATGGCTTGAAGCAAGGGTATCTTAATGAAAATATTCCAAATCTCAGATGCCAAACTAGTCTTAGAAATAGGCTCACTCCTTTCCATTACTAGCCTCTCTGGGAAGGGAGGCTGTTTGGAAGAAGATGGAAAGGATTCAGAGGGTAAGGGCTTCTTAGTGACAACTTTCAGAGAATGGTTAAGAGTTTCCTCTTCTCCTTTCTCTTCAATGATCACCATAGGTTGCTTCTAATTTTCTGATGTTACAGTCCTTCCCAATCTTAATTGAATACCATGAACCCTAACTGGAATAGACTGGTATTCGAATGGTAAAGGTGGGTCTGTTACATAGACAATTTTCACTGCTTTATTATTATTAGGATTGGGCATAGGTTGAGCAGACAACTTAGGAGGTTGAAAGGGTGGAGGTAAAGGCAATGGTGGAGTGGACTGACTCGGAAGTTGAGGCATTGAATAAGGTGCATGTGTAGATGGGTATGACTGCATAGGTGGCTAGTAGGAATATGGAGAATGATTTGGCCCTCTCCCACCTTGTTGCCATGGTTGAGAAGGTAGCCCATGCTGATATTGATTCCAATATTGCCACTGCTAATGAGAGTTAGGATAAGAATATGCATGTGAATTATAACCAAAATAATGTGGAGAAAATTCAGAAGCCATACTTGTACCTACCTAAGGCCAATTAATTCTTGCTCCCATAGCATTCAAGTATTCAACTTCAGGATGTCCCCCTGTGAATATAGCTTTAAGTCCTGCTATAGAGGGAAATTTTTCTGTGATAGGGTCTTCTGCACAAATAGCACACTTATTAGTTTCTTTCAAATTAAGAGGACACTCTTTAGGAGGATGCTTATCTCTACATTTAGGACAGAAAATACATAATGACTCTTGTTCATTCATGAGTTTCTGCTGAAATTTTAAGGAGTATAACTGTTTGGTAACAGTTTTCATTATATCAATTTTCATGTTTTCCATTTTATTTTCTAGTCCAATAATCATAGCATTAGTAGATTTAGTTTTTCTATTTCTATTTCGAGCTCCTCTACCAGATATGTACTTGTTTCTTGAAAATTTCCTGCATAATTCACAAATTTGATCAAATGTTTGCTGAGAAATATCACCTTGTCCTAATAGATTAGAATTATTTCTAGAATTATCAGCAAGTCCTCTTAAGAACAAGGTTCTAATAGTGTTGGGATCAAGCTTAAGCTTTGACCTTTGTAAAATATACAGAAATCTTTCCAAATAATCTTCAAGCATTTCATCATCATCTTGTATGATTATAAAAATTTCATCATGCATGTCCCAAGTTTTGCAATATTCTTGATATTTAGACAAAAACACTCTCTTCATCTGATCCCAAGAGGTTATGGTGTTTCCTCCTAACCCCATAAACCAGCGGAGAGCTGAGTCCTTGAGGGTAGCAGGAAATAATCTTAAATTTTGAGCCTCAGTTGCATAATCATAACTTCTACACAGAATATCAAACTCAAATAGAAAAGAGTCAGGATCTTCATGAATTTTACCATGGAAATGAGGGAGAGCTGATGCTGGAATATTCTTCATTTGCGACACAGTATCAGGATCCACAATTGGAAAAACAAAAGTGGATTTTCCTTCACCTACCTAGTTGTCACTAGTCCATTCCAAATGATCCTCTTGGTCCACCATTGTTTCCCTTTTACTTGTACCGCTCTCCATAGGCTGATCCACACCTGAGCTGTTATTACCAGAATCTAGGTGGATTGTTCCTGCGTGATGGGTTTGAATTGGATTGGGCTTCCTGATGACAGAAGGAGACCCAATATGAATTTTTTTTTTAGAATTATTCTGGCCCTTAGTGGGCTTCGAACCCTTACCTTTCCTAGGCATTCATTTCAAAAGGAAAGAAAAAAGAAAAATAACAAACAACTTCTAAAAAATGCTGTTAGAAATCAATTAACACCAGTAGAATTCCTTCAAAGAAACAAAACTGCAAAAATAAAGAAAAACTACCTCTATTGTATAATCAAAAAATTCTTACCAAATCAAATCGCCTCCCCAGCAACGACGCCAAAATGTTGGGTGCAGGAATTACACTTAATCAAACACCTCAACACTTAATTTGTCAACTCTGGGGATTTGTAAACTTAGAGATGAAGCACGGGAAATTCCAGAGATGGCATGAATATTTCTAATGTAAATCCCTACTTTCTTTAAAGGAAAGATTGCAAAATCAAATCAAAAGAGAAGAAGGCAACTTGAACCATCAAAAATAATCTAAGACTGGAATGAGAAAGTATGCATTTGCAAGAGAGAATCAAAGATAAAAGGCAATCACTTCCACTAATGTTTGTTTAATCTACTGAGTGTGTGTTTTCCTTTAGCAGAGACACTTTAGTAGTCGTTAGATGGGCCCTTAAACCTGCTTCCTTAGATATTTCCTTCTTGCATTAATATGTCCTGCACTAGTGCAGGATCATAGAGTTATGTAGAAGGTATAAATAGTGTCTTTACTGAAGGATTTTTACTTCATGCAAGGGCTCGAACTTTTCAAGGTTTAGAGCACTCAGATATTGTGGCAAGAAATTGGTTCTTGCACCTAATCAGAGCTGCCTGAACTTAGCTTTTAATTCTTAAAACAAGTGTTCAATTATTGAAAGTGCTAGTTTACTATCGAATCAAATTTCACACATAAAAGTGAATGTTTCTAATTTAAAAAAAATGCAGAAGTAAAGAAACAATCATTTATCTTATCGTAAGCGTTTAAAGAAAGAAAGAAAATAGTGAAAAGTAGATTAAGAAAACTTGCTACATCACACCAACATGCACTGCTGCAAGTTAATTTCTCCTGCTTTTACCAGGCGGTGGAAAACCAAATAAACAAAATTGCAGGAAAAAAAATAGCACACCAATGTGCACCAGTGCAGGTTTTCCTCTCTTGCTTAAGCCAGGTGGGGAAATCCAATCTGAAATTAAATGCAGGAAAGTAAATTGCAGGGAAATAAAATGTAACTACTTCACACGACGGATCCATTTTCAATAAGACAGGAATACATGTGTTAAAGGTTTAATCACACTTTGATAATTTAAACACACATTACAGGAAACAAAAAATAGGGTAAACGTGCTAGGTTTGGTGGGCCCTAGCGAACCAGCACGTTTCCCTTTTTAAATTAAAACACTGCTCAATAAACCAGTTTATTCATCAGCTTGAAAGAATAGAAACATAATTTCTGAAAAATGAGGTGGAAAAACCTTTTATTAATTTATTGAGGTGAATACATGTGTTGATACAATTTCCAGCCTAGGTTCGGGCGCTAACAAAAGAATGATTGTTGCCTATCAAATTCTCTCTAAAACTCTACTCTAAATTTCTCCCTCTAGGTCCTATTTACACTTTAAATTATATAGACATGTTGGCCGAAGGCCAAAACACATCATCCAACTGATTCATAAAAAAATGAAAAATTTAGTCTTGACCTTCAAGATAAGACGGTTTTGCAAAACTGGCCATAGCTAACCAGCTTTCATCCTTCACGGATTAGTCTCGGCTACCTTTGAATCATTCACTGTCATGACTGAAATGGCTCAAGACGGGGCGGCGATCAAGGAGGTTCGGATCTGCCGCGAAGATCTGTTGTGCTGGAAATAGTGCAAGATCTGATCCTGTACTAAGATTAGCGGTCATGATAAGCACTTTAACCATCAAATAACCTTTGGAGATATCGATGAGTTACAAAAGTGATTTAAAGGTAAGAAATCATGTAATGAATATTTAATTAAATGCTAAATTGAATTAAAACATGAAGAATAAAGGTTTATACGAAATGTGTCACCATGCTTGGACTGGTGCAAGATGAGGGTGCATAAAAGGGTGAAATAGAGGTAAATGGTTATGATTTAGGAAGGGGAAAATGGTAAAAAGAGAGAAAATTAGGGAGCTAACAAGGCTTTTGGCTGTGATTTGAGACAAAGTTACACCCAGGTCCTTGATGAGACCTAAACACTTTATTTTTCTTGAATAAAATGAGTATATATCTTTGTAAGGCCTAGTGATGTCAAGAACTAACTTTTTCATTATATCTTTGGGCATTAAGTTGTGTGAAGCACCTGAATATAGCATAGCATTGTGTAGGATTTTATAACGTATGTTTAAGATAACATAGAAAGGAGGGACTGCTCCTTCTTGTAGCGTACCATCTACGTCTAGACCAAACAACAATTAAGGTTGATCATCATTAAGGTTGAGAGTATCAGTATTTTCCCCTATCTTTAGTACTTCAATTACCTAAGTTCTGTATGTATGTTTTTTCATTAGCTCTATCAAAGGGATGGGAATTTTGACTTTGGCTAGTTTGTTTTCAAGATTAAATGATGATTGAATATTTACAATATTGGGAATGTCAGGTACATCGATAATTTCTTTAGATTTAAGTATGGTTTTCTGACTGGTGGTTGGAACATCAGTTTGAGTTGGTTTAGAAACAAAACCACCTGTATTTTTAGTAGAAACCTCTGAAGGTTTCTTTCCAAGAGTTTCTTCATATTTCTTAGAAGACTTTTCTACTGTTTTCTTAGGGTCTGAATCAAAGGTAATTTTGGGAGGATGGTCAGTGTTCTTCTTAGCAGTATTGTCAGATTTGTTTCTGTTTCTAAGGTTATATTGTTTATGAACCTCCACAATAACATTTCAAATCCCTGTTTATATTCTTCATATTCTTTTGACTCAAGCTCTATTTGGGCTAATGAAAATAGCTATTGTTCTTCTTCTGTGAGAAAAATAGTATCATCATTATGTAAACCCAATAAATTTATTTGTTTGTCTTCTTCCTCTTGAGGGATCTCTCCATTTTCATCAAAATAATTGTCCTGAAAAGGGGGTCTAATTTGTTGGTCAGGTCCCCTTTATTTAATCTGTGGTTGATTTCTTCTATTGTTTTAATTGCAATTTTGGGGAGGGTTTTGATTCTCCCTAGGGATGTTTCTATCAACCATCATTAGTTCCATTGCCCTCACTAAATAATCTATCTTGACATCATTGTTAGAGTTTGAAGCTTCTTATTTTATGGTAACTCTCTTCTCAACCCTCATTCTAGCTCTTTTGGCCAAAAACTTGGTCTCTACACTGAATGGTATGCTTTTCATTCATTCTAAGGTGCCATGATTCCTCTCTCTTAACTGATCAGCTATGTCTGGTTCAAAACCATCTGGAAACTTAGTCAGTACTAGTCCTTCGGGTGGTTCTGTTGGAAATATATAAATAGAGTTGAATATAGCACAATAATTCTACACACTATTTTGATATTTTGATATTTTCATATTCTGATAAAATTTGGAGGGGGTTCTTTTTAATTTTCCATCTATCTAGAAACCAATGTTGTAGGACTACTAGTGAATTGATGGAAGTAGCTGGTAAATCTCTAAACCAATTTCTAACTTCTCCTCCAAGGGTTTGGAAAAATAACCTCATCATAACATCATTAACATCGATCTCATGGAGATCAAAGAAATCATTCATTTTGTCTACATGCTGCTAAGTAGTAATGGGTTGGGTGTTATCGAACTGGGGTATTTTGGATTTATAATCTTGGGGCACATCCACTATATTTTGAGGAAGAATCAAGGGATAATAACCTGCAGCCATGATAGCAGGTGGAGGGTTGACAATAATAAGTGTGGAAGTGGTGAAAAGGGATGAACTATATGTGAAGGAGAGGATGGACGAAGTGATGGAGATGAAGGTTTTTGAGTTTTTATGAGAGGATAAGTAGTATAATTTTCAGAAGAGGCTCGACTCACAAATCTTTGTTGAATTTTTTGGGATGCAATGGATGAAGTAGAAATATTTAATGCAGACAATTCTACTGATTTTCGGAGATAGGCATCTGTAACTACTGAAGTTAAGTTTGATACCAAACATTCAAGGACCTGAAAATCCTAGAAAATTTCTTGATCATATTTTGTTAAAGAAGGCAGATTTTTAAGTGAATTTGGATGCAAAATAGATTGGTCAATGACTAATGTATCTACCCAATTTATGGATTTGCTTCTAAACAGGCTTTCCTCAAACTTTAATTCAAATTTGATATCTTGTAAGGTTTCAAACTTAATAGGAAAGGATTGTTCTCTAGGGAGAGGACTATTACTTTCCAGGATTTCGGATGAACTGATTTGTTTGACTGATTTATGTGAAGTACCCTTAGCTCTTTTTCCAATCCTTTGAGGCATCCACTATCTCAGGAGGTTTGGGATCGAGATGGGATATTTTATAAGGTCTCTTGGAGGCTAGATTTGAGAATTAAAACACACACTATAAAATGTAACTCACACCAACATTTTGAACTTGGAATTACACACTTTATTTACAAAAAGTGAAAAATATAGAAATCTCTACGAAATATTTTATACAATGATTATTTAACCAGTGATGGAATTAAAAAGAAATTATGATTGATTTCAATTCTTTCCCCAGTATGGTTGCCACTATGTTAGTGTGCTATAATTTACTAGAGATTGTGAGAACTAATCACATAGGCCAACATCAAACCAACTTTTGAAACTGGGATCTATCCATGCCAGTTTTAGAGAGGGATCTCTATTTAATATTTGACTTTGCTTGAATAAGTTTAAGGCTAGCTATGATTGTACTCGTGTTTTTAGTTTAGTTTTGGATTTTGGAAAATCGATTGTATTCAATTGATTATGTCTATTGGGAAATGGAGTCAAAATATAACTAGATAGTTGCATCAACTTTTCACAGAGTAAACACAGGGAAATCTAGTATTATTTACTGGATATTTTAGAATTTATAAATGGATTATGACAGAAATATGAAAAATATTCAGCAGAACTAAATAGAAATTAATAATTATTTAGTTTGTCCTTCAGTGGAAAACATTATGATTATAAACACAACCATTAAGGTACTCAAAAGTAAATCATATTCATCACACTTTATTATTTTTAATTGCAATTTAGATGATTACAATGAAAGATAACAATTAAACATACTAACAGAAGAAAAACATCACCAGTATTTAAGCCACAAGAATCCTATGAATGGTTTGATTATTATTGATGCTCCATTGCTTTGAAAAATCTTACAATACTTCAATAGAAAAAAATAATCCTGATCTCAATCAATCAACCTTTGATACTTCCAAAACGGGATTATTTATACAAAATATTACAATAAGACAGTCTCTAACAGACATAGTATTTTTAGACTTAAACATTATTTAAAACTCTAACTGTTACCAAGTTATAGTCTCGATGGAATGCGTTATGAAAAGTAGGTGCTAATGTAGTGGGACAGTTAGGACGTGGACGACAGGATTGAAACCGCATTTGGGTGTGAGCTCAGATGGTAAGTGGTTTCGAGAGGAGGGGTTCCGAATAACCAAAGGACAAAGTGAGCGGTTTAATTGGGCAGTTTTTAAAACCTTTATCACCCTCTTTCTACCAATTGCAGATGTAGCATAACAAAAGAGATATGGGACGCTTGATGAAATAGGAATGAGTCGATTAGTTGAAAGACGAAGGATATTATGATTCAGCAAAGGCAATGTCGCTATTAATATATTATCATTTAATGTGATATGTGGGGGGTCCACATTGTATTTGGCACAACTATTTAACTCTTGAAACTTTGGTTAATTTGTTTTATCACATATTCCATATGTCCAAAGTTATGATCTTAGGATAAAATCCTATTTTAATCTCCAATTTAATTTTTTATTCTCTACCTACCCTTGAATTTCCATTTATTTTTTCTACCCTAACATTTTAACAATTTTCTCTTTCATCCAAGTGCATTTAGACTAGCAAAACAACATTTTTCCTTTTTAACAAATACCTCTACTTCTATGCCTTGTTCCTTCCTTGGTTCAGAATAAATTATTGAACCAATTTTTATTTTATACCTAACTATTAATTTTCCAACGTTAAACAATTTGAAAATCATTTTTCACTACCTATTAACAAGCAATTTAAACCTAATTCAATCATGCTTAAACTGTATGATTGAATTTTTATTGAAATATTGTGGCATTTTAAACAAGTTACACAATTTATTTTCAAAATTAAGATAAACTAAGAGTAATGGCATTTGGAGGTGCAAAAATTTTAGAATTTATTTTTTTTCTTTATGATGGGGTTCATATTCTATTTTTATGTAACATATACCCTCTTTTGATTTTTTATGTTATCTCCTCTTTTTATTTTGAAAATTATTTGCAGATTGGAAATCATTTTACAAAATAAACTTGACAGATAGAATAAACTCAGTCACCTTGAGATCATATGAAATATAGGACCCTAACAGGAGGGACTGACTATGGACAGTGTGACTGTAATACAAATAAGGTGTGGAGCAGATATGGAGTAAGGCGACAACGAGAGGGAAAATTGGAGTATGTCACAGATTAGGAGAGGTATGGGAGTTATGGTATGGTTCCAGTGGCAGGTGATGCAGTGGGAGGGACAGGTGTATGGATTCGAGGAGAGATAGACTGGTGTATGGATTTGTGGAGAGGGACTGGTAAAGGGTGGAGAGCTGAGAGGCCAAGGTGCTGAGAAATATGCTATGGAGAGGCATGAGGGTGAAAATTTGAGTGGAAGGGAGACTTGTGGGATGCCATGACAATGGTAAGGCTTGAACGTAGAAAATAATGGCACGTTGTCTAATCCAAAATACCCAATAATCGACAGTTACAAAGACAATGGCTAATTTAATAACAACACAATGTAGGGAATTCCGAGGGATGGAAAATTGACTAGCAGAGGTGTCAATTGTTTTTCAAAATTAAAAATAAATTCCTAGAATAACATTTTGGGATGATAACTAAAATGTTCAATGAGGACCAATGAAATTTGTTTGAGTGGTTAAGGTTTGCAACCTAAAAAATAAAAAGGAAAAAATGACATGTATAGAGGCCACAAAACAAGTGGCTCAAAATGGAGCAGGGCCAACAATCACCCTCTCTGATACCATGTCAAAATCATCAATAGGCTAGGTAGTAATAGATAACATAGGAAAGATAAGCGTGAGTTATCATGTTATTCAAAATGATACACATTTATAGCACATTAAGTGTGACTCTTGGATTCCACATTCCAAGGTCACTTGGACTTCCTTTGACTGTCCATTTCCCACACCTTACCCCTTAGCAGATTAGGTGTCCAACATCTGGATACCATCAGATAAGGATCATGCTGGAAGATAGAAGTAAAAGACCTTTGCGACAAAGTGGGGATTCTTTCAATAAATAATCATGCCATTCCGTCTGAAGAATGCACCATCTTTCTTCTCTCGCATAGTAGTAGCTGCATTCAAAGAATACATCCAAAAATTCTTAGAAGTACACTTTTATGATTGGACTGTATTTGGATTATTAAAGAAGCATGTGTCAAGCCTACACCTGATGCTAGATACTTGTCAGAAGTATCAGATCTTGCTCAACTTTAAGAAGTGTATATTCTACATCCCTTTCAGGATCATGCTTGGTCATATTGTTTGTTAGAAATGATTTATGGTGACTTAATCAAAGATCATTGTTATTGATAACCTGGAGGTTCCCACAAATGTAAAACATCTGCACTCAATTTTAGGGCACACAAGGTATTACAGGATGTTTATTCAAGGCTACGCACTGATTATTGCGCCAATAGATAAGTTGCTGAAGAAGTTCCTCATTTTGCTGGGACATGGATTGCCAGAAGAGCTTTGATTTTATTAAGGAGAATATGGTCATTGCACCCATATTGTTTTTTATAGACTAGACAAAGGAATTTCATGTACACTTTGATGCATCTTGCATCGCGTTAGGAATTTTCTTAGTGTAGCCTGGAGGCGGGGATATTGACCACCCTATTGCATTTGCAAGTATGAAATTGTCAAGTGCGGAGCACAACTACTCCACCACAAAGAGGGAAGGATTAGCTATGGTCTATGCGTTGCATAAATTCTGCCACTATCTATTGGGAGGTCATTTTAAGATGTTTACTGATCACTCTGCTTTGAAGTACCTAGTCAACAAGCCTCTGTTGGGGGGGGGGGAAGATCTGTAGAGGGTTGTTATTATTTTCGGAGTATGACTTTGAAGTAATTGTGAAACGAGGGAGACTGAACATTGGGCTAGACCATCTTTCATCCATTGAAAATGGAGAAGAGCCCACTAACTTGGAATAAGGGTTACCTAACACGTGACTATTTTCCATTAAGGTATTATATGATCACTTTGCCAATATTATTCATTTTATGACCACTAGAAGTCCCACAGAGTATACGGTGAAATAGAAGAAAGAGTTGGTCATGCGTGAAACTTATTTTACCTTTATTGTTGGACAACTATACAAAATGGGGGTGGATGAAATATTGAGGAGATATGTGTTGGAATTTGAAATATAGGATATATTAGCAGAAGCTCATGGAGATATTGCAGGAGGTCATTATGCAGGAAAAGAAACCATGCAGTATATCTTATGGGCTGGTTTTTGGTGGGCTATCATGAACAATGATGCATGTTAGCCTCCATAATGTCCCAAGGCTGAAAGGATTATGATGGAGGTAACCTCAAACAAAACTTTTAGTTTCGTAGCTAGCCGTACCAAACCAGAGAGGGCTCTCTTTGTGAAAATCACAACCAATGGTTTAACTAGATCAAGAATGGATTCTAGGCTAGATAGCTCAGCTCTAGCGTTTTAAAATATTTAGGGTTTTTCTATTGGATCAGGGATGAAAATCAGGTAACTAGGTCAAAGTATCAAAGCTCACAACTACAAGAGATATGGAGGAGAAAGATAGCTATGCTTTTGTGATGGCTTAGGAGTTTATCTGTGTAGTGTAGGGTTTGAAATATAAATATGATATTAATGAGCATGTGCACCATGAATTCATTAATCAAGAAGGAAAATCACACAAAATGACATTCCTAACAAAATAGATATTTCATGAAAAGAATTATTCTTATAAACCTCTTAGGAAAATCAATGAAGAAGGAAGATATGGAAATAATACATGTATATCATTCATATAAAACTACAACAGAGAGAAAATTTTTTCACAAACTCATAACATGAGAATTCTTGCATAATAGCTCCAACTGGTCCTTTGATTTCCTGTATAAAAGATGAAGTACAAGCTACAAGAGTTCCACCCTATGATGTCCAACCATCAAAATGACTAAAAAACACAAAGATATAGACTCAAAAACCATTTCCCCTCTCTCAGGGGCTGAATCCTAGAATGTAGGAATAGTTTACATGAATTCCTCAACAAAACCCTAATGGCTATGGAGGTTAAGAAACTCTCCTTAGAAATATAAAAACTGATACATTTGACCTTGAAAAGTATTTACAAGCACGAATCTACTTAATTTTCACTTTAACTAGAATAGTTACATCTCAATGCATCATTACAACCCCAAAATGACTAATTACATAAAAAAATTTGAACTGGATTGAGCAAACTAATAAAAATTAGTTCCAGGAAAAAGCACAATGAATTGATAGGAAAGCGCAACATGTCAGGATAAAGCATGGTGTTATAGGTGTAAGAGGAATTTGGAGGGGTTCCCAAGGTCCAAATCAAAATATGAAAGATGCTAGACAAATATTTTCTGATCTAATACATCATAGAATATTCAAGCACTAAAAAATACTACTTTTATCCCTCTAAAAATAATTTCTCCCACAACTACTCCAAAAGCACAGCGTGCCTCTGACAAAACAAGCAGAAAGGTAATGTTTTAGTAGTATTTTGACCTTTTCACCCACCAGAATGTGCTGACACGACTCTCCCAATGGCTGAATTTTATTTACAGGTCAAAATAAATTGAAAAATGAAAAAAAAAATCATTTGTATTCCCCCAACAAAAGCGCAGCGTGAGGCTCTCTACCCTTTTGGACCAAGAACTGTGCAAAATTGCCAAAATGACCAAAAACTTCTAAATTTGTCAAAAATTTCCAATTTTCTCAAAGTAATTCCAAAATTGTTCCATGGAGACCTATGATGGTATTTTATGCTATGAGGGAAGCATCATCAATCAAATCCAAATTACCCTTCTCTTTTTCCTCCATTAGGATTTCCTTGAGTTTTTCCTTCAACTACTTGATTCTTACCTGAGATACCTGATTTCTTGTGTAGTAATAGATGGATATGTGCCTTTGTATATTTTTGTTCTTATTTTACCTCTTTAGGAGTTTATCCATGTGAAAATTGACTCTATCAAGCCAATATTCCCTATCCTTCTCAATTTCTACCAATATGAGCTCATCTACTGTCATTTGGGTCCTTGGTGGAGTTGTAATTCTTTATTGCTCAAGTGCCCTTTTGAGGCCTCTAGTCATTTGCCTATTACTTGTAACCTTATCTTCCTGATCATCTAAATCATCTATCTCCACCAAAACCCTACCTTTTACATCCTCCTTTCTCAAATAAACTTTTGGCTTGTTCAAAAGTAGTTGATTTACCTTTAATTGCATATTCTCTTGTTCCAAGAATGAAATCAAGAAGTTGGCCTTTTACAAGTTCTCCTTGAGTTATATGATCTCATCCTTATTCTCCAAGATGATCTACTATCCTTTTTTATTCTCCTCACTCACCTCCAAATCTGCCATGTCAGTGTCAAGATGGAATGGTTCCTCTTGCTGTGATGATGTTTCTTTCTCGCCTAATGTAGGCTAGGACCTTTCAAAAATGTTTAGAGAAAAAACAAACCTATTTCCTCTTTTATATGTTTGATTCACCTCATCCCTAGGTGTCCTTTTGACTGAATTCTGCTAGATATGCTGACCTCCCTTGGCTTGGATGGTGTTGATAGTGTACTTTGGCTAGTAGGTTGACTAGTAGGGGGAAAAAAGACAGTGCACTGAATAAATGTCCCAAGAGATTTTCATCTGTGTAAGCTAGTGTAAGAAAATTATTTTTATGAGGCCATGGTGGAAAATAGTATCTTGGTGATCACTCTCTTTATGTTCCACTTTCTCTGCCATTTTAGTCAAGATTTTGTAGAGATAATATGGTAGGTTGAGAGTTTTTACACCTCTGAAATGCATCAACAATCTAACATGATATTTTTACAAATTTGAGAATCTACCATCACATGTGAAATACCTCATTATGGCCTTCATCAATGGAGAAAACTTGTCAAGAAACTCTTGAAAAGGAAAAAAATTCTCGATGGCATCTTTATAGTGACTTTTAATAAAATCTCTGTAATTTTGAACATCCATGTCTGAGTTCTTGAACTAGTTTTCTCCAAGGTTTGGTATCCCTATAGCCGTGGCTATGGCTTCATTTGAAATTTTAAAACTTACTCCTACAATGGTGACCTTATCTCTCCTAAGGTTGATGGGAAACAAGCTTGTTAACTTGGTATGATATCTCACTTGTTCGATTTTCTCACAAAACCCTTAAAATCCTACATTTTAAAAACATTGTTTGGCCAATGATGAAGACATCAACTCCTAAGTGTTAAGTGTCTCAAACCTTGAAAATTATCTTCCTTTGTTGTATGGTTTCTTTCCTCCCTCAATTGCTTACAATTTCTTACAATTGCAAAGAAAGACCAGCAAAAACCTAGTGAAAGAAAGGGTAAGTATGTGAGGGGATGAAGGGATTAGGGAAAAGATAGGTGGATATGAAAATTTTTGGAGGTAGACAGGTGTATTATGAAGCTTATGGAGGTTGATAATGACAAAAAGAGTGTAGGGATTAGTGTAGTGAATTAAAACATATTCCTAACCCTAAAATTGCCCAAAAATGCAACGTAGGAGCTAGGGTTAGGTGCAAGGGTAAGGGAAATGAGGGTGGAGGGTGGAGGGTGAGAGGGTTGTGGGAAATTTATTTGGATGTGGGGAAGGGTAGAATATGGAGTGAATTATTTATTTTTTCTTGAAACTCAAACTATGGAGATCACTCACCAGAAATGTAGCATGGTGACTGTGGGATGGTTTCACCGCAGAAAAATGAAATAAATGTTGATAGGAGGTGGCAAGAGCTTCAATTTACTTGTCAACGGATTGATGGAACCTTAAATTTCCACTAAATTCCTTGAAGATGGATTTTTTGTCTCTAGGAGTGAAAAAGCAGCAACGGGTAAAAAACGCATCATGGTTGGTTGAAAATTCAACATGGTTCCCTGGAGAGCATGCCAATCACCTAAAAAGAGTGTCCTTATATGCTTGTTGTGCTAAGATAGTGTTTTATAGTGATTTAGTGCTCAATTCCAATGGAATGAGTGAATAAATTATTTTATGTTACTTTGTAGCCTTTGGAAATCACTTTTCTTCATAGTGGTGTAGTGGCCCCACCATGTGTTTTTACGTTTGACTTGAAACTTTGCAACTTTAGAACATTGAGAAACATATTACATTCATAAATGAAATGAAATTACACTTTAAAATATTTATTTAACATATTTTGAATGTTACTACTACTTCAATGCTGGATTTGTTGGTGAAATGACATATTTTTAATGATCTTGACCCTAAGACCTAATGGTAACATTTCATGAAATGATGAGAAGAATGATGACCATGTTGAGATGACTAACATGGATGATGGAGACTAGCATATCACAATGAATGATAGAGATACTAACTCATGAATTTTTAAAGGAGTGGTAACACACCTATGCACACTAGTCAGTGACCAAATTTTTATTTGAAGACCTACTCAAACCACAAAAACTTGACTTAAGACCCTAAGAAAACCTTGTAAGATAATATTTGATCACTGGTGGCTGGCAAGACTCACAGAAACTAACAACGCACACACATATTGTCACTCTTGTGATGTATGTCAATGGACGGGGAGACCATCGCACAAAGATGAAATTCCCCTTCACCCAAAAATTACTTTGAAAGATTTGGACAAATGGGTTATTGACTTCGTCACACCCATCAACCCTCAAGGAAAGAAGACAGGTGTGCACTATAAAATAATTTTGACAGAATATGCGACCCAATGGGCCGAGGTTGCACCTGTAAAGGACTGCAACATAGAGATAGCTACGCACTTGACTTTCGAAAATATCTTGACATGGTTTGGGCATCCTAAGATCTTGATGATGACGAAGGCACCCACTATGTGCATGAAACAATTAAATATTTGACCAAAGAATTCAAGGTACACCATAAGAAGAGTACACCATATCACCCTAAGGCAAATGTTGTGGAGGAATATTTTGATAAGATATTGGATAATGTGCTCACTAATATTTTCAATGCTAACCAAAATAATTGGGATGTGCATGTACCTGCAGTTCTTTGGGCATACAGGACCACATGCAAGAATTTGACAGGGAAGACACCTTTCAGAATGGTGTATGGGTAGGTAGTTGTTATGCCAATGGAGTATATTTTCCCAATTTTACACATTTCAATGATCACTAACATGAATGAGAAGGATATTATGGAAGAATGGATGTCAGAGTTGTTCACGTTGGAAGAGGACATATTCATTGAAGGTTTCCATCAGCAACTGCAAAAGGTGCGCAAAATGGCTTGGCATGACAGGCACATTAGACAGAATATATTTCACGAAGATGATTTGGTTTTGTTATATGAAAGCAAGTTTTCATGCCACCTAGGGAAGTTAAAAATGCATTGGCTTAAACCATGAGTGGTTAAGGAGATCACAGAGGGACGTGCAATTCAGCTGGGAACTTTAGGAGGTGACGAACTTGCCGGGTATGTAGATGGAAATTGGATGAAACCATATAAGGATATCCCTTTCCCTGCACGTTCAAAATGACTATATGGTCGGAGGAGTGTCTTATCACCCTAGACAATTGTAAGAGGGTGCAGGACCGTAAAACAATCTGCAAAGCATTGCAAAAGTTGGTATGCGTGACAAGGATGGAAGATGCATAGAAAGGTGTGACAATCGCACAAACGCTGTGCTACCAAGGTGACCAAGTCGTGGAAGTTTCAGAATATAGTTGTTGGAAAATTTAATCTAGACAAGACATCATTATTACCGTTCGAAGGAGAAAATAAACTACATTTAATGAGGATATTATGCCTAATTTGGAGCCGTTTTATCATTTATGGGGCTACATTAATGAATAGGAGCTATTTAAGACACACCAATGCTATAAATATGAAAAGAAGTGTCACATTAGTTCCCTTTTCTTTCCAAGTGATTTTTTTTTTATTTCTATATGTGACTTGTCTGAAGCTTATGTCTGGAATCAACCTGATTTTCTACGAGGAGTTGCGTAACGAAAAATTGGGGTACTTAATTCAGCCAAGTATGACTACTACTGAACCTACCCCCTCTACGACACAGGTTTTTGAGACCCCTGGACAGGCTGTTGAAACCCCTGCGACAGACACTGAAACCACTGCCCCTACTCCTCAGTCGTAGCAATATAAGAAGGGAAAAGCTTCAAGCATTAGGAATTTGATGCACAATCTAACTCCAAAGCCGAAGTCAACCCCCGACGAGTGCCAAAATATTCCTACAGTTGACTTTCCCAAAGAAATTATGGAGAAAGATGAGGTGATGGATGTAGATCTAATTTCACGATTTCCCAAGTATATGGCACCACGTAAAGCATTTGTGAAGGTCCTGAAGGACCTAGACAAGGTTCGGTTATACATCAACTCCCCGCTACTCCCTAAAGATGTTCCATTTGAGGGGGAGATGTTTTCGTAGGTCCCCCTGCTAAAGATGGAAGAATGGGACCTGACCAACCATGAGAAGTTTTCAGAGCTCACTCCCATAATGTAATTAGAATCAGTAACCTATGATGACGAGGTGGTCAGGGTCAAGCCAAATCCCTGGGCATTGGGTCTGCAAAATTTAGGGTTATTTAATTTATTGAATGTCCCACACTTTGGATGATGTGCGATCAATGATATTTGTGTGTGCCAGTTGCGTGCCTTGGTGCACGATGAATATTTGTGGCTCGGAGAGTGCATTCCAATTGATGTCGATCTGATACATCTTATCACCAACCTACCTTGTCAAGGGGTGGACGCTATGGCAGACTTTGAAGGAAAAGGTAAAGAGAAGAAATTTGTAGGCAAAGTCAAGAAAGACTATAAGGTATCATGCAACACTTGGGGATTCCTCATACAAAAAATCAGTGACCCCGTAGTACAATTTGGCGTGATAATCCTTGCCTTCAAGATGACGAGGAATTTTCATCCAAGGTAAGTCCCAACCCATGTAATTGATTTAGCTATGCAGTGTGAGAAGGGAGTACAATATAACTGGGCTCAGTACCTATGCACAGAGTTCCTGGAGAATGTGGGTGAGGCACAAGAGGAGGGGAAACATTGTTACTATGGTTGGTTGCTACTTCTAATTGTGTTAATTTTTTGGAGGATGCCAGTTAAGGTGGAGCTCCTAGATATCGAGCCGGATCTGTGTGAATTTGTCGCTATGAAAGACTGTAGAACTCCAAGCTTCCTTTGTGAATCACAGAGAAACAAATTTTCAGGGTATTTTTTGTTTCGGAGGTATTTCAGGCGATGTTGTCCAAGTTGTACTTATTGCTGACATTGTACAAACATTACAAACATATTGTGTATTTTAAATCCACTTTCTGAAATATTCACATGCGCGCAAAAAGGGATGTTGAGGGTGTTTGGTATGAGCTACCTTACATTGTCATAGAGGATTCCCTTGCGTGCGTGAAGAAAAATTGGCCCACATTATGGTTAGAATCATGAAACACTGGAGGTGCATCCTCTTCAGTGCTTGTCAAAACTCTGACAAAGGGGTGTACGATGAAGGTTAAGGATCATCAGAAGGATACGAGTAAGGAGACGTATAAATATCAGGAGGAGAATGATGCAAAAAAATCAGTGGAGCCCACCACAATGGGGGAAACCTTTGACATAGAGATGAAGGCCAAGGAAGATGGTAGTTTCAAGGTACCTTCCATGCAGACAAATTCACCAAGAGGCACTAGGCAAGGCTCTCAGACCTCTCTGGGCCCATGTAAAAAGAGGAAGGGATACAAGCAGACAAGGACAAAGGCCCTGACCCTCATAGAAGACGACTTGATTGAAATTGAAAACACAGTAAAGAATGCAACTAAGGACCTCTAGAATGATGTGGAAAATCAATACAAATTGGTCATTATAGGTGTACAGTTGGGTCTTCAAGAGCTGAAGGTGCAAGAGAGCGCGATTCAAGACAGCGTGAAACAAGTGATCCTATAGAATGACGAGCATGCAGCTAACAAGCATCGGATAAGCGAGTGCGAAACCCATCAACATTGTGTTGCCATTACCTATATAAAACCTATTTTTCCACGTTCTAGGACCTACAATTACAGTGGAGGAACCTAACTTGTGCGCTAATGTGCAAGCCTCCACAGAGGTTGGAATCGACTTGGAAATTTTTCCCGGAGGAAACCTTCATGCCATACACATGATTATTTTGGAAGAGCTGTAGTACCGAGAGGTCCACACCTCCAAAGTGGCTACAGAGACTCAGGAGCACTCAAATAAATGAACAATCGACTATGCGATGACCTGCCAGAGGTCACAATACTTACCACAACCATGCTAAAAGTTAAGCTAGAATGTCTGGTAGCTACGCTAAAGGAATTTCACTCATAGATCATAATAGTTTGCTCAAAGCTTGAGAAAAGGATCCTCGATCTTCAGATGAAATTGCAGCCAAAAATGCCTCTATAAGTACGTGCAAAACACACTACAGTTGTCCAAGAATCGACCTCTAGCATCCCTACTGCCATGGATGCTGGCAACCAGTTGTTTGAAGAATCCACGTGTCTTTGGACTTCCATCCAAAATGACCCCATCATCTGGAAACTCAAGGTGGAGCTAAGTGCCAAAGAGTAGAAATTTGATGACATTCACGTCGAGGTGCCAACCCTTGTGCCCACTCGAAGACTCACCCGATTACAACGAAGCCATTCCATTCACGAAGAGATCAAGATGTTATGTTGGTGAAAGAATTTATTGGAGGATAGAATGAATCTGTGGGCGGATGAGTCCTTGCACCTCTTGCAGACCATTGATGCAGCCCTTAAGAACCTGTAGCAGACACAACGAGGCATCATACTAGTTATCGAAGTTCCAACAACGCAGAATTTGGTCGAAGAAGTGAAAAGCACTGGAGAAAAAGGCATAGAAGTATTTTTTCCATTTAATAGCTCAATACAAGAGCTCAAAGACAAGATGCAGGCATCCAGACCAGAGTGACTCTGGATGAGTCACTAGATTGTGTTGGGGGATTGTTGAAGTAGGGTCCCCTGGGCAAAGAAATTTTGGATAAATTTTGGTTAAGTTTTTGTTTTTAAGCACTGCACACAGATGTTAAGGGGATTTGGGGTGGGTCAAAGTCCCTTAATTATTGTAACTAGTAAAAGGGAAAACCATGAGTCTCAAACCATGTTTTGAGACCATGGTATGTGCGCATTTGGAAAGATAAAAATATGTAAGAGTCGAGTGAAGAAATATATCTCATATCATCTCATGTCTAAGTTATGATTTTTTATGCGTGAATATTTGATCTGAGTTTTTTCTGGGTAGAAAGGTTCCCACTGGTGTGTGTGTAGAGACCTAAGTCCTGAGTTATGTGCAAGGACCCTGCTGTTGTGTGCGCAGGCAGAAATATTGTATTCAACTTAAGATCTCTTAATAAACAAGGAAATTTTGGCGAACTCAAAATTTATATGATTCCTGTAGTTAACTGTCTTAGATTTTTTTGCACATTATATGTTGCTTATTATAGATCTGGATCTGTTTTGTTGAATGCATATGTATTTCCATGATTGATAAGTCAAGTTGGTAAATTTAATCTATGTGCAAGTATTTTTCTCCTTAACTGTTAGATCTAAATATAGTAAGATGTTATGTGGAAGTATATATCAAAGTAAGGGTTTATACTCTAATAATATGAGAATGCGCAAGGGATAAATTTGTTTATCACATCTAGGCACGCACAACTACTTTACTATTTTTCTACAATTAGATCTTGTTCTCTGAATTTGCACGCAAGGAAGTAGGCATTAGATCTATTGGATCCACATCAAAATCTCCCTAAGGGTGTGGAAACCTGGTTCCATCACCCCCCCATACAGCTTCAGGTGAGACTTTGGTCTACACAAGTAGATCACTGTTGAAAAGGCCAGTAGTTGGAGGGTTTTGTTGGTTGAACGATTACTCCGAACCTAGGCCAGGACACATCAAACCAAAAGAAATAAGACAACCTTTGTGACGGAATGGGTATCATTCCAATACACAGTAATTCCATTCAGTCTAAAGAATGCTCTAGCGATCTTCTCACGCATGATGGTAGTTGCATTTAAGGAGTATATGCATACATTCTTAGAAGTATATTTTTATGATTGGATTGTATTTGGCTTATTGAAGAAGCATGTTTCAAATATGCCCTTAATGTTGGATACTTATCTGAAGCATTTGATCTCACTGAATTTGAAGAATTGAATATTTTGTGTCCCTTTCAGGATTTTGCTGGGTCATATTGTCTGTCAACAAGAATTGATGGTCGATCATTCTAAGATTGATATTATTGTCAACTTGGAGGCGCTTGAAAATGTGAGTTAGTTGCACTCAATTTTGGGGCATATTGGCTATTACAAAAAAAATATTCAAGGTTATCTACTGATTACTGCGCTGATAGAAAAATTGTTGAAGAAGGACAACTCTTTTTTTTTGGGATGAGGACTGTTAGAAGAGTTTAGAACTACTTAAGGATAAAATTGTGACTGTGCCTATATTGGTATTTCCAGACTAGGACAAAGGAATTCCATGTACACGTGGATGATTTGTGTATCGCACTAAGCGTTGTACTCGCGCAGCCAGGAGCCAGAGATATTAATCACCCAATTGCATTTTCGAGCAAGAAATTCTCAAGTGTTGAGCACAACTACTCGACAACAGAGAGAGAAGGATTTAGTATGGTCTATGCGCTACAAAATTTTCATCACTATTTGTTGGGAGGAAATTTTAAGATGTTTACTAAACACTCTGCGTTGAAGTGCCTAGTCAACAATCCTGTGTTGGCGGGGATTATTTGTTGATGGCTCTTATTATTTCAGGAGTATGATTTTGAGGTAATCATAAAGACATGAAAATTTGATGTAGGTATACATCATATATCGCGTATTGAAAGTGGAAAGGAGCCAACTAGTTTGGAGGAAATATTAACAGACGCACAAATATTTTCCATTAAAGTAGTCAATGGCCACTTCGCACATATTATCCACTTTCTGACCACTAGTAGTGTGCGTATGGAGTATACAGTTAATAAAAATAAAGAACTACTATTGGGCACAACCGACTTTAATTTTATTGTTACCTAGTTCTATAATATGGGAGCTAATGAGGTATTGAGACACTGTGTGCCAGAGTTTGAATAATAGATCATCCTAGTTGAAGCACATGCAGGGGTTTCAGGAGGTCACTATGCAGGAAAACCAACCATGCAGAAAATTTTGAGCACCGGTTTATTGGGGCATACGACACACAATGATGCAAAAGTGTATTGTCACGCTTATGACGTGTGTCAAAGAATAGGGAAACCCTCGCGCAGAGATGAAATGCCACTACAACCACAAGTGACTTTGTAGGCTTTTGATAAATGGGCCATTAAATTTGTAGGATCTATCAACCCTCCCGGAAAGAAGACTAGTGTACGATATATCATTACTATGACAGATTATTTGAATATGTGGGTAGAAGATAAGCCTGTGAAATAATGCAACGCAGAGACAGTTGTGCACTTCATTTTTTAGAATATATTGGCAAGGTTTGGGTGTCCTAAAATCTTGATGAGTGACTAGGGTACACACTTTTCGAATGACACCATCCAGGCATTGAAAATGGAGTTTAAGATTCACCATCAGAAGAGTACAATGTATCATCCACAAGAAAATGGCATGGTGGAGGCCTTTAATAAGATTTTGGATAATGCACTCACAAAGGTCTTCAATGCTAATCAAAAAAATTGGGATTTGTGTGTACCGATGGTTCTATGGGCATGTCAAACTACATGCAAGAAATTGACAGCACAGACCCCTTTCATGTTGGTGTATGGACATGAAGTTTGTATGCCAATGGAGTACATCGTTCGTAGTCTGCGCATTGCGACGGTAACTAACATGGATGATCAAGATAGTATGGAAGAGAGACTGTCACTACTATTTGTGTTTCAGGAAGACAAATTCATTGTTGGTTTCCATTAGCACGTGAAAAACCATGGCATGATAGGCACATGAGACAAAATGTCTTCAAGGAGGATGATTTAGTTTTTCTATATGATAGCAATTTTGTGTGCCACCCAGGAAAGTTCAAAATGCATTGGCTTGAACCTTATATTGTTAGAGATATTACGAAAGGAGGTACATTACGTCTGGTTACATTAAGGGGTAAAGTCCTTCTAGGCTATCTGAATGGAAGTTGGTTGAAGTCGTATAGGGATGACCCCATCCTTGCCTGTGCCAAATGACTATATGGCTGGAGAAGTGTCTTAGTGCCCCAAACAGTTGTGAGAGGGCGCATGATCATAAATATTTTTTTCAAATGTTGGCAAAGTATGTTGGTGTGACAAATATTGAGGAAGCAAAGATATCTACGACAGTTGCATAGGGTTTGCACCAAGAGATTGACACATTCATAAATGGGCCAAAAAATACCTATTTCAACAGTTAATTTTAATAACACAACTCTATTACCATTTGGAGGAGCGACTAACCTGCATTTATGGAGGAGATTATGCCATATTTGAAGTTTTTTTAGAATTTATGAGGCTGAATCAATGAACATCAGGTCGTTTAGGGTGCTCCATCACTATAAATATGTTAGGAAAGGTCACATTAGTTCCCTTTGATTTTCAAGAGATATGTGTCTATTACTATCAGTGTGTGTGCTTGAGTGTATGTCTGAGCTTGAGTGTATGTCTGAGCACCCAGAATCCTTCCTTGAGATGATGTGCCAACAAGGGTTAGGATATTTAATCCCTACAAGTATGACTTCTATGGAGCCTACCCCCTCTACAACACCCACTGAAGAAACACCCGCGCCGAAATCTAAACTGCAGAAACCAAGGAAAGGAAAGACCTTAGAGACTCGAAATTCTCCGCGCAAGAAGACTTCAAAGCATAAGTCAACCCTGGCCAAGATACAGAGGAGACCAATGGCTGAAGGGCTTGAAGTAATCATTGAAGAGGATGTTGTTGAAGAGATTGATCAAATTTCATGGCTACCAAAGTATATGGCACCGCACAAGCCATATGTGAAAATCACGAAGGACTTGGATAAGGTCAAATCTCATATCAATATGCCACTCCTCCCAGAAAATGTGCCATTTGAATGAGACATGTTAAAAAATGTGTGGCTACTCAAATTGGAGGACTGGGACTTGGCTGACCATGTGAAGTTCCCTGAACTTGCGCCATCATAATATTTGGAGAAGGTGCTTTATGATGGGGGAGTCATCAAAGTTGAGCCAAAGACATGGGAATTGGGGTTGTAGTAGTCAGAGTTTCTGAGCCTTCTCAACATCCTGCATTTTCGGTGCAACACCATAAATTACATCTTGTAATATCCCTTTCGGGTATTTTTATTAAAATTTCATGAGGGTTTTAACTTTGCACAATTTTACCCAAAAACACAACCCAAACACTAGAAATTTGATAGAACAATAAACCCAGAAACCATACAACAATCTCATTAAAATATCACAATATGGAAAACAATGAGATATGCAGCAAAAACAACAAAATCCAACTTAATTATATAGAAATATGTATTCCAATACAATAGCTGGAAGAAACCCTCAAAAATAGCTATAATGTTGATGCTAACCTCCAAACTAAAAACATGAAATCAATCACGACAACCTGTGAATCTTGAATGGATCCACCAAGGGAAGAGATGGGTGCTCTCCCACTCTCACTAAATCACCTGAGGGTTTCCATCCTGGGGCTACTACTAAAGTAGAGAATCCAAGTTCTCAAAACTCTCTCACAAACAATGATCCAATCCAAGATATCTCCAAATGACCTCCTTTTATAGGTTTGATGGATATATATCTAATCCTCTAGAAGCATCTTATTTTATTATTATTGTAGAAGATCCTCCATTGACTCTATCAAATTGACTTTAATTTAATTATATTTCACTTAAGTCACTTTTGGCCCCTTTTCCTCTAAATATTATTTTTCCATTAATTAAATGACTAATTAAAGTCATTTTTAATTAAGGAAAATAGTATATCACCCATGGTACTAGCTCTGGCCACTATAAGTCACTTCTCAGCATCCCATCCTGAATATATCCTCATTTCGATTCCAACGAGCTATTACACTAAGGTGTTCTATCATGTATTCCTCCCAAAATGCCACCTTGAGCGTAATTAATTGAGTTAAGCCCAAAAATAGCTCATTTTTCAGAAAGTTGTCAGAATGCACCGAAAGGAAAGGAAAATTCTGCGGAAGATGGAATATATCAAGCGAATGCCATAAATCCTCATAGAAACTCCTCAAATCTCCTCTAAAAATTCCCTAGGCCCGCTCATGACAAAAACCTGTATCTGTGACCTGTTTATTCCCAAATCTGGAAGTCCATCCTAACCCTGTCATAGGTGATACCAAAATAAGGAATATTACAAACCTTCCGCCCCAAGGTTCATTGCCCTTAAGAAATCCAAATATTTCGGCCACTCTGTTGGCTCGATGCAACTAAGACCCAATGCCCAGATCCCATACAAACCCTTGGGTGCTGCTATGCACCTGTGTCAAGCCACCTGGAATAAACCCCTCAATGCCAGTATGCCACACTGATCTCTCACTATACCTGTCATCAAAAAATCCTCCTGGATCCCAATGCCACCATGGCCAATCATCGCCCAAGTCCCATGGCTTAGACTGCGTACTCCATTTGGCTATAGTTGTTGCCCCATGAATTGAAGTATTCTAGCGAGTATCAATGCTCCATGGCTCCTGTTGTGCTACACCTCTAATTGTATGTGCTACCCCATCAACTGCGTACCAAATCATCACCTATCTCCAGTCCAATTCCTGGTCTAGGCCGAGTTCAATCCTCATATGTGGATGTCGAGCTAGTGCTATTCAAATACTAATGGATTATCGGTCCAAAATCCATGGCCCAGTGGAACATGTAACATCTCTCTCGGCCAAGTTCTCTTGCTACAATGTACCCAATACTAAGAATGATAATCTATCAATAGAATACCAACTCATCACCTCTCTCCAATCCAATTCTGGACTTGATCTAATGTTAAACATGCTCTCTTGAAGTCAAGATGGAATGCTAAGAACTTTCAGTCTGTACCCCACTGCTAATGGAAATCTATAGCATCTATCATGTCTAAGGGCCCCTACTCCTCTATGCTCCCTACGAAGAATATCGTACCATTAAGAGGGTACCAATTCATGATCTCCCGCCAATATAACCTAGAAGAAGAATCCAATGTAGTGACATCTGAATATGAATCCAACTCATATCTCCAGCCCATACTCAACTTGCACTTCTATGTCCTTTCTATCAATGAGATCTGCCTGTAGAGGAAGGCCCCTCTCTATAAAATGCCAAAGTGGGTGAGATATGCTACAAGCCCCATCGTTTTACTCCTGGAGAGTGTTACTCCCTAAAAGCACTGTTGCTCTGCTGACTGTACGTGCATCTATCTACACCTCATCTATGTATCGGCCCGCCGATGGATGCTCCACAATCTCTAACAACTCATCCCTCTCATGATCAGGAATTTCATGCTCCTACCGTATACTAGCCTCCCGCAGAACTATCCCATCAACCTCCATCTTCTCATGAGGAAAAGTATATGCAACTACTGCCTCCTTGCTAGATTCCCATACATCCATCTACTCCTCACCCATGGCTGACCCTAGGGGTAGCCATACATCCATCATAGAATCAATTTGATCCTCCATCTGGCTCTCCCCCAAAGGACTATCATTCATGATGTGCATAGCCTACTCCTCCTCTGACTCATGCTCCATCATATGTTGCTCCGGCTGAATTGTCACAAGTGACTCATCACCCAGAGTATCTCATGTAAAGACCCTTGACTGCTCACCCTGAACATTAGAATACAACTCTGTCCTACTATCATCAACTCCGCATGACTTCTCTTGCTCCCCAAAATCATCCTCATATGATCCCATGGACTCATCTAACGAGGAGTCCTCAACTTGGCATACAAAAGGAATGTCCTTCTGTTCTGCCTCTGCCACATCATCAGCATCACTCAAGCATGAGTGATTGGGCCCCTGAATTTCTTTGCAAATGAAGAAAATTCCCCTCCTCCTCAGCTCATTTCTACTTCCTAGTCCACCAAACTGGAGCAGCTCCTCCCTGGTCAACTGTCCCTTGAATAGCCCAATATTCTTCTCAACCAACCCTTGGGCTAGCTCATAAGAAAAGGATGAGACCAACTGATCTTTCCTCCAAATGCTCAAAACCCTAGTCTACAACTCTCGAAAAATTGCCTCACAGTCTCTTATACATGATGACGGGATGGACTGCATGTGTGATATGACTGTGTCAGTATGATGTCTCCTAATGCTGAAGAAGAATTGGAACATCTATAGAATCAAGCCATCACATTCAAGATAAAACATGATGAAATATGTTCTGAATGTGGCCATACCTCATAAAAACTCAAGCTTCTTCCCAAAGGTAGAGCCTATTGATATTCAACAAGATGATGAGCTTAGTGAAAAGAGTCGCCTACACTAAGTGGGCCCACAGGCTATTTTTGGCGCAAATCTATTTTTAGACTATGTCTATTTTTAGACATGATGATCATATTTCAGAAGTTGCAAGATGGTATTTGTGGATGGTTGATCAAGTTGGAAAAATAGGTGAAATTATATTTTTAGAATATTGGGCGAAGTCTATTTATAGATTGTCAATCTAAAAATAGATACATGTCAATTATTATTAGCTCTTAATAATAATCAGACTCTAAACATCAACTTATTCTCTTGGAACACTTCAGTTCAGTGCAAAGATGTGGCACAGCAGCTGACAGAAGGAATTATGCTATTCTTAAGGGTTTACTAGAGCTATTGCATAGAGGACTCAGTTAGAACTCAAGTGGCAGAGTTATGACACAATTGGAAGAAGTGGTTATGGAGTTGTATTTAGTTTAACTCAGTTAGACTCAGTTGAGCTAGTTGTATCTAGTCTAATTCATTGATACACTAGTGAGAATGGAGTGAATTAATTAGTTAATTAATTCACAAATAATAACTCATTAATCAACTGAACAATACAGTAGTTAACTACAGTGCATGGTAGTTTCAGTGGAAACCAGTGGAGAGATAGGTGAAAGGGAAAGATAGACTATCTGTTGTGACTATAGTGATGCATTGATTGCATCAAACACTCAGTGGAGATGCCAATGAGGATTGCATAGTCAAGGATGGAGTAATTTGAATTCATTCAGAGCTATTCTTCAGCAGAGATTGTGCAGGGGAGGAAGGCTAGTAGGTGGCAAAGATCGATGTATGATCAAGTTATTTAAATGAATAGTGGCGACGATTGTAAAATCGTATCGAGGCTTGTGACAAGATTTGTATGTTTACATGAGATTGTCATGACATCCATGTTACATAACATATTTTTGGGGTTTTCACCAGTTTTCCTGGTTAAAAACTGCGTTATGTGCGATTGAATATTTTTGTTTATGTTTCACATGTGTGTGCAATTAATTTTTCTGCAAAAGATTAACAAGTGGAATAGACTCAGTATCTTGCATAAAGTTAAATAGTGTGAGATCAGGTGGATCTAGGACATATGCATGCTTAGTGCATATAATTTCTACATGGTATCAAAGCATTTTTGATTTAATATTGCAATTGTGAAGTGAGTTTGTGCTGGTGGACAATTCGAATTTGCTACAAAAGATTCTTGGTGCAGAAATCGAGTATACATTGAAATGTATTTCAATGGGTTGATATTGGAGTATGCCCTTGATGGGAGCTCGAAGTAAATATCCTGGAAGGGCAGGATGGAAGCGGTGCTGGAGGATAATGGGCTAAAGGAGTTCATCGATAGCAATGTTCCTAAGCCGGGATCTAGCGATGTTGCATTACTTGATGCATGGAAAAAGAAGACTACAAAGACGAGGAGGATTCTATTGGAAGGTGTGAAGGACCTCATTGTGTCTAGCGTCCATGGGAAATCCACTCCATTATTAATTTGGAAGGCTTTGATAGACGTGGTCCAAAGCATAAGTGACCAGAGGAATTTGGCGCTTAAAGACAAGCTCAGAAAAATAAAAATGGAGAAAGGCGGCAGTATTCCAAAATACCTCACGAAGTTTGTCCACTGCAAGGATGAGTTGGGAAGTGTGGGGGTTACTGTTGATGAAGAATAATTGGTGAGCTTGGCTCTCCTTGGGCTTTCGAAGAGTTGGCATAGCTACAAAGACTCTGTCAATGGACGGGAGAAACTACCGGGATGGGAGTGACTTTGGTTGGATCTTGTGCAGGAGGAAATAAGGGGGGGTACTAGGGATGGATTTTCATCAAATAATGAAGATGAAGAGAATTGTGATTTGGCTTCCAAAGAAAGGAAAGGGAAGGGGAAGAAAAATGCTTCAAAATCTGGTGCTAAAGGAAAGAAGCAGGACTTGTCCAAAGTGAAGTGTTCTCACTGTCACGAGCATGGAAATTTCACCACTAATTGTCCACAGAAGAAGAATAATAAGCAAGATGTTGGATCTGCAGCTGGAGAGGAATTAGCCTCGAAATTTGAGCTGGATTTTTCCTTGATTGAATGCTTAGTTTCAAGCTGCACGGGATCGGTCTGGTATATTGACAGTGGTGCATCTTTCCATATGACGGGAGACAAAGAGTTGTTTAGTGACTTGGAGGAGAAGGACCTCCAGATGCATATAGAGATGGGCGATGATGGTCGGGACAGTGCGAAAGACATTGGGACCATTCCCTTTGAGAGGGATTCCAGTAATCCATTCTTGTTGAAGAATGTCATGCATGTTTCAGGTCTGAAGAAGAACTTGGTCTCAGTCACAATGCTGGAAGACAAAGTTTATGATTTTGTTTTCAGTGAGGGAAAAACCTTCCTTTGACATAAAACAATGGGTCAAACCAAGAATATAGGGGTTCGAATTAATAATCTCTACAATCTGGAGGTAGATGGCTGCACTACAATGGTGGGCAAAGCAGAAGAAGTGGTGAGCCGAGATGAGGGCGAATTATGGCACAGGAGATTGGGCCATCTTCATCATTGCGCTTTGAAAATTTTGTAGAAAATTTATACTGGACTTCCCAAGGGTACTCTTGCACAGTCAGATCAGTGAAAAGGATGTACAATGGGTAAGTTTATGAAGATCACCTTTCATGAGAAGGAGAACCGTGCTTCGGTGTTCCTGGAGAGAATCCACACAGACGTGTGTGGACCATTCTTGGTTGCTTCAATAGAAAAACATGGGTATTATGTGATATTTTTTGATGATTATTCTCGTAGATCCTGGATTTTCTTCATGTAGAAGAAGAGTGAAACATTCTCAAAGTTCTGTGAGTTCAAGGCATTGGTGGAGAAGGATTTGGGGAAGCAGGTGAAAGCTCTACGGAACGATAATGGTGGTGAATACATCTCAGGATAATTCAAAGGCTTCTGTAGCAAAGAAGGAATTCGAAGAGAACTCATAGAAACTCATAACCCATAGTAGAATGGGGTCGCGGAGAGAAAGAACAGAATGATCGTGGGTGTTGCACGAGTAATGCTGCATGACCAGGGCCTACCAATGCACTTGTGGGCAGAAGCATGCAACACTGTGGTTTATGCGAAAAACCATTGTCCTCATAGAGTACTTGGCATGAGTACACCCAAAGAAGCTTTTACTGGTAATAAGCCTGATATTTCTCATTTTAAGATTTTTGTCTCACCTATTTACATTCATGTGATGAAGGACACTAGGAAGAAGCTAGAGCTGACTGCAGAAGTTGGGATATTTGTGGGTTACAAAGAAACACCCCATAACTATCGTGTCTATTTTCCAGACAATTGAATGACTCTTGTGCGACGGGATATAAAATTCAGTGAGGTAAAATCCATGAAGTTGTCACTTGAGAGGAAGCTACACTTGCATGTGGAGGAGGAACTTCTTGTTCCCAAAGATGAGCCTCTAGATGTGGATCAACCATAGGAAGAGATTCATGGAGTGGAGGAGTCCACTCATGCAAAACCAAACATCAAACAAGGTAGGAGGCATACCATAGAAGCTAAGAGACTGAAGCTTGATGCGGCACAGAATGTAGGAGTCCCTACATCATAGCGTAGATAGAGACAGTCACCTAACTGATATAATGGATACATGGCTCTTATGAGCAAGTGTATTGTGACAGAGCCATATTCTTTCGAAGAAGCAACGCAGGAGCCCACATGGGTAGATTCCATGGTGGATGAGTATGAGTCCATTGTCAAAAACAATGCTTGGGAGATTGTTCCAAGGCCGGTGGGAAAATTAGTTGTAGGATCAAGATGGATCTACAAGGTAAAGAAAGTCGTTGATGGGAACTGAAGTATAAGGCAAGACTTATTGCCCGTGGCTTCTGTACCGAGAGGATCGACGATGAAGAAACCTTGCACCGTAGCAACGTATTCTTCATACGTACTCATCCTTGCCTTTCATCACATACAAGGCAGCATTCACCGTATGGATGAAGATCGTGTTCTTTAATGGGACGGCTGAGGAAGAGGTGTAACTGATTACTCGTTATTTGACATCTTCGGCGCAGCGAGTCGTATGCGTGTGCCCGCATACTGCGGGTCAAAATACACCGCGTGCTTGATATACTTGGTCAAGCAAAATATTTCACCTGACTTGGCTCTACCAAGAGGAGGCGTGATGCAAACTCGTACCAAATTGTGGTTGAGGGTAAAATTTTAATCATTGTACTTTATGTTGATGATTTAATACTAACAGGTGATGAGCAGTTGATACACTCATGCAAGGCAGATCTTGCAAAGGAGTTTGAGATGAAGGATTTGGGCCTCCTTCATTATTTCCTTGGATTGGAAATATGGCAATGGGAAGGTGAAATCAACAGTTCTGCGATGCAAGTTCTGGAGATACTAGGGAAGTTTCCACATGCAAGGCTCAAAGCCTATCGACACACTCCTTCAGAAATTGGAAGAAAGAGGATGCTACACTCAAGAGGTAGGATGCCACTTATCGAAAGTTGGTGGTTCGTAACATTTAGCTTAACAAGATGCAAGATATATGCGGCGAACCAACTTTCACAAGTAATGGTTAAGCCACTGCGTTCTTCTGGAAGGCAAAAGCATGTCCCGGAGAACGGCAGTCCTGAAAGGGCGAGGTGTCAGACAAACAGATGAGGTGAAGTTGCATGGCTTGCCGGTCGCATTGGGTAGGAAGACCAATAGACAGAAAGATCACATCAGGAGGGATTTTAAGTATCAGATCTATAGTAGTTTCATGGTACAGCAGGAAACAAATATCTATGGCACTCATTTCAGCGGAAGAAAAATACATGGAAATAAGTTTAGTTGCATGTGAGGTTATCTGGATGAGGAATATTCTGGTTGGTTTGTTCGGTTCACATTTAGATCCCATGGTGATTCATTGTGATAATTAGAGTTTCATTAAACTCTCGGTTAATCTTGTGTTTCATGATAGATCTAAACATATTGATATCTAGTATCATCATATCAGAGATTGTGTGTAGTGGAAGATCATGTTGCTTCAGTACATTCCCACGGAGGATCAAGATGCAGATATTCTGACGAAGGCACTCACCAGGAGAAAATTCAAATACCATAGAGGCAGGATTGGGGTGAAGGATAATCCCTATCTTTTTTAGAGGTAATGTTGAGATTCAACAAGATGATGAGCTTAGTGAAAAGAGTCGCCTTCACTAAGTGGGCCCACAGCTATTTTTTAAGTGCAAGTCTATTTTTAGACATGATGATCATATTTCTTGTTTAAGATGGCATTTGTGGGATGGTTGACTGCTGAAAAATGGATGAAATTATATTTTTATAATATTGCACATGTATATTTATGATCAACAATCTAAAAATAGACACAATTATTATTAGCTTCAATAATAATCATACTTAAAACAACAACTTATTTTCTTAGACATCACCAAATAAGCAGACAAAGCAGGAAGATCCATGTAAGGAATTATGCTATTCCTGAGGGTTAATTGGAGCTATTGCATGAGGATTAAATTATAACTACAAGGTAGTAGTTAGACACAGCTAAACAAGTAGCGGAGTTAACACTTTAACTTAATAGACTTCAATGAGTTTAACAGATTCAGTTTAACTAATTGATACAAATAGTGAGAGGGATGAAACGATCTATTGAAAATTTAATTTCCACAAATAATAACCTACGAACAATCAAATAACAAATAATTGTGCAGTAAGGGCGTTTCAGCGGAGACTAGTAGAGAGATAGGTGAAAGGGCAAGATAGACTATCTGTTCTGACTATAGTGATGCATTGATTTCTTCACACACTTAGTGGAGATGCCAATGAGGATTTCACAGTCAAGGATGGATTAATTTGAATTCATTCATAGCTATTCTTTATCAGAGATTGCGCAATGGAGGCTGGCTATCAGGCGGTGCAGATCAGTGCATGGATTTGCAAGATTAGGGTTGATTAGTGTATGATGATTATACTGTACTGAGGGCTTGTGATAAGATTTGTATGTTTGTATGATATTTTCATATGATCTCCATGTTACATAATATATAGTTGGGGTTTTCAACTTCAGGCTTTCTCAGTTAAAAACTGTGTTATGTGCGATTGAATATTTTTGTTTATGCTTCACATGTGTGTGCAATTAATTTTTCTGCAAAATATTATCAAGTGGAATAGAATCAGTATCCTACATAAATTTAAATAGTGTGAGATCAGGTTGATCTAGGACATATGCATGCTTAGTGCATATAATTTCTACAGAGCTTGCATTGTTGTCCAAATCTTGAAAGGTCCCTACCATCAGTCTGAAAACTCTCCTCATAATTTCATCGTTGTAAGGGGATGTAGGGCCAGTTAGTCTCATGATGTTGTTGAGACAAGATGTAACTAGAAGTGTGACCCCTCCAAAACTTTTTCCAAGAACTTGGGTTGTATGAGAGCAAGAATACATGGTTTTAATGCCCAAATTAATTTTCTCCCATCTGACTGTTTTAATTTGGAAAGGATTTCATCAAGTTTGGAAAGAATTCTCCATTTGATATTCATGTGTTTCAAATTTATCCAAATCACAATGATTTTGTTCCCTATTTACGGTTATTTCTATAGGTCCCTGTATTTCCCCTTTTGAAGAATGGCATAGACCCCCTTTGAGAAATATCTATTGTTCTTCTTGGTTTCTTGGTCCATAGAAACATTGTGGTTCAATGCTTCAATGGATGTGTTGCCATGTGGGTTTATGAGGTATTTTAAGAACCCCGTGTTTATGGAAACAATACAAAGTTATGATAACGATGAAAGGTACCACAAAAACACCCTACATACATTAATAAATTTTCCAGCCATCAATAAGAAATGAAACTAATGCCAACAAAAATGATGCATTATTGGCATCTTGTTACATTTCTCATTTCAATACCCTCCCCCAACAAATTAATCTATCTCCGACAAATAATTTAGGCTCTAGAAAATAAATTGGGCTCTTATAAACTCATTTTTTCACAACAAGATGAATTTATCCTAGCAAAAAAAGATAAAAAATGCTACCCCAAATGCAAGGAAATTATCTCTCCTCAGCTCTGCGCTGAATCTAGAAATTATGAAACTATTGGAAATGTTGTTGCTGGTTGACTTCAGACTGTCGGTTGGGCTACTTCTACTAAGAAAATTATAGTAATTTGGGAAGGTGATCCTTTCCCAAAACCCAGAAATGGTTTCCTTGTATTCCAACCTTCAAAATATGACCCTTTTTCTCCTATCTCCTATAGTTTCTAGCTGAGTAGGGACTGTGTAAATGAGTTGATATATTGTTTAGAAAATTCTAGTATTTTAACCGTGAACTCTACTCCAAAAACCCATAAAAACCCCGAATTTTTTTTTTCTAATTCCAACTTTCAAAATCTTTCCCTTTTTCCTAGCTCCTATAACTGCTGGTTGAGTAAGGACTGCATGAATGGGCTGATGATGCAGGGGCATTAGACACTAGCCAGCAATGTAGGAGTTTTTTCCACATGTTATGGCTAGGAGGGCTTGAAAACATCTGAATTGTTACAGCTAGGTGCCAATACCTTAGCTAATTGTATTATTAGATCAGTTAGAGCCGTAGAAGTCAAATAGCTCAGTTAGTCTAGCCATCATATTCCAGTTCGTTAAAATATTTTAATTAGGCTATTGGTTTCCTAAAACGATCCTCTCAGAGGACCCGAAGAGTCATAGGTTTATGTATATAATTCTAATCCCTCGGATGTATAAGGGAGAGAAAAGAGGAAGAGGACGAGAGGTTCCCGTAATAAAACTCTGTGTGTTAACAATTGTTTCCGGTTAAATGATTTTAATGTTCATTGGCCATTGAATTGTCTTGAATTCTTATTAATGAAGAATTGTTTGATTGAGAAACTATGGTGCACTGGTTCGGCGTGAAATCGTTGAGAATAGTGATTTTATAATTCTGCATTATCTGTCTATTGTTCTCGTGAATTGGTTGGATAAGCTCTGCAAGTTAAATTCCATCGTAGGTCCTCTGTCTATATCTTTATTGGGGAAATCCCCACTATACAATTGTAATGAATTTTGTTGAACGAAACCGAGCTATAGACTGGAGTTAAGACATAAGAAGGACATCCCAACCCCGAATCGACCTTTGGTTAATCACTGTAGCAAAACGACAAGTGGAATTGGGGAAGTGGTTTGCCCATATTGCACCACTTTAGCGGAGAGGGCGATATTCTCTGAATTGAAGCGATTCCATAGAACCATCGAAACATGGCACCGGACGGGAGTAAAAAACCACCTTTCCGTATTCTCATCGCACGTTAAAGCTAGTACGAGGACGTCGAGCGATATCGACGAGGGCCATCGATCTGGCGCAAAGTTATCGGATGGTGGTCGCCTGAAAGAGATGCACGAGGTTTAACCTAAGGTACGAGCGTACATTTGATTGGCTATTGGACGTAGAGGTGGGCCCAGAGAAAAAGTTCCATTATAAAGTTGATTTACAAGTACGGGGTATTAATATAAGTTTGGAAGACTAATATAAAGTCTAGAAAGGCTTAATTTAAGGTTCGGGGATATAATATAAAGTTAAACATTGCGGATAGTATTATTTATCAAATTCTGCGAATTTGATAATTAATACAAATAAATAGACTACGTGGAGAAAGGGAACAAATGGACAGAGCCACGTCACCGTTGACCAACTCTCTGTAGGTAGACCTTTCAACGTTGTTGCATCATTTGTGGCATCAAAGCTATTGTCTGAAGTTTTTTTGTTGACATGGCAATCCGAGTTGGTAGAGGTGCTGGCAGAAGGAGGCATGTTGCCAACACAAAGGTGTTGGGGATGTTGCAGAGGGTCGAGGCCAGAATAGATGCCATGGAGAGAAGACAACCCAGAGATCCTGAAGACATCAGCGAACCTGAGACGGAAGAAGCAGAAGAAAATGTTGAAATTCCTCCTGACATGAGGCTCCTTAGAACTGTTCTGGGGTCTGCAGTTAAGCCCAGGATTGAAGTATCGATCTATGCAGGGGGACTTAATCTAGAAGAACTAGTAGACTGGATAAATTAATTGAACAAGTGCTTCGATTATGAAGAAATAAGTGAAGATAAGAAGGTCAAGTTTGAAGTAACAAAGATGAAGGTACATGTTGCACTTTGGTGGGATGGAGTGCAGCAAGAGAGGACGAGAGTTGGAAAGCAACCTATTAAAATCTGGACCAGAATGATGGCCAAATTAAAAGGTAAATTCTTTCCTAGTGATTACCAACTGAAATTTTATAAGAAAATAATCTTATGGTAGGTTACGATAAAGATAAGAGGTGAAAGGGACCCCACAGAGTACATAAGGGTCACAATTCCAAGACACACCTGAGA
>JAXQQM020064969.1:0-62738 GCA_034641835.2 Pinus albicaulis | reverse complement strand
CTACTGTTGGGAAAAATACTAAGAGGGGGGGGGGGGGGTTGAATCAATATTTATAGCTTATAATATAAATTCAACTTTTTCTTTTGAGTAGATTTCCATACGCGGTTTTATGAATTGAACTAGCGTATGCACGTGGAAATGCAGAAGGAAACTAGCATATACTGATTTAACTTTCCAAATTTAGAGAAAATTCTCAGAAGTAATATTATAAACATATTTATCAGTTATGTATCAAATTATGAGAAGTAATAAACAGAATAAAGCATCACACACATGAACAACAATATTTAAGGTGGAAACCCAATTCGGGAGAAAACCACCACTGTTGTCATCTTTGTTTTCAATATTTATTATATAGAAAACCTTTTACAACATAGTACTGATGCAGACTCATACCAGTACACAGGCTTCTACCTGCAGAAGGCTGCAACCTTCTCTTTTTTTCCAGCTACAACTGGAAGGGAGCTCCAACCCCCTGATCTTGTTTACCAGCCTCTCCTGGAAGGGAGCTTCGACCCCCTGAAATCAATCACCAGCATCTACTGACAGAAAGCTTCTTCTTTCATACTGAAGGCTTCAACCCCCAGATCTACTGCTAACCACGTTTCATCAATTTTCATACTGGATCCAACAACTTCAACACAACCCTTCACTTAACATCAACAAACATACTTTGCCCAATACTTCATACAGAACAGTGAGACCACTATAACCAGAATATCAGAAATAACCCAGACTTCAGAATAGATATGCAGATACAAACTCAACCCTGAACATTCATTAATTCAAATAGCATACGCTACTTTTCTTCACTGAAGCCGTGTACATACGCGCTTTCCTGCATACCAACCCGCGTATACTTCTGTGTATTTTATTCTTCAGAAACCCTAACTGCCATACGCGCTTTTCATGAAGAGAACCTGCGTATATACGCGCTTTTTCTGAAACCAACTAGCGTATAGATCTGTAAAAATAAATTTTGTAGAACAAACCAGATCTATAAAACTTACCCAGATTTATTCATTTTCTTCAGCAGACTTGCGCCAGTTCTTCATGATTTCGTCAGTCGATCAAACCATGGATTCATCATCGTCAGATCTAGAGATCTTGAACCATCATTATATCCATGGGTGCATCATAGATTCAGATTTATCAATTAATAACAGAGTTCATCCATGCAGATATTCCTTAGATAAATTTATTCATCAACAACCCTTACACATGCACACCTTGCACTATGATCTTCTTCTCCTTAAATAGATTTAGCTTTTACCAATACCATGAGTAAAAACTACACAACTTCCAATGGTATTCTTGGATGGAATTAAATAAACCATACAACGCTCAATACTGTGTGCCAAAACCATGGTAATTCCCCTTGGTATTATAATTTTGGAGCGCAAAATGGCATGCGCGACTTGGGACATACTTATCTGCGTGTATACGTGACTTGGCCTTTACAAAAGCGCATATACATTGTGACATATTATATTTATCATTTCTCCGGCACATACTGGACTTCTTTTTCTCTATCACATCTGAACTGCACTGTAGACACATCATTCTTACATATTTAACACATAGGTTGCTATCCAAAGACAACTCATCAAGTCAGTTTCCATCAAGGACAACTTCATCAAGTAGGTTGCCATCAAGGACAACACATTGCATCATATTGCCAAAAATATCCCCCTTTGGACTTGATGGCAACCATGACCAAAAATACATTCAGCAACAACATTC
Organism: Pinus albicaulis; assembly: GCA_034641835.2. Classification (NCBI taxonomy): domain Eukaryota; kingdom Viridiplantae; phylum Streptophyta; class Pinopsida; order Pinales; family Pinaceae; genus Pinus; species Pinus albicaulis. The sequence continues at coordinate 60,995 of JAXQQM020064969.1, read as the reverse complement.
TCCCCCTTTGACATCAAGGGCAAAGGGTAGATCAAGATCCTTTCTACTGACAGTACCATGCTCCCCCTAAGATCATGTTGCATCTGCAAACATAATATTCAATGAAGTACATGATTCTATAACTCAACTTATTTTGACCTTTCCTATCACCAAGGACTCATACTTACATCAATGATCCAACCAAGTGGATTTACAAGTTTGACTCAATTACCCAACCAAGTGGGTTTACAAAATGGAATAAGTCTTTGCATGACTGAATATTACAATTTTTTACATCATGGGTCTCAACATGACCTTTTTCATCAAATTACAGAAATGACTTATACAATCAAGATCAAAGATTTTCAAGCATGAGATCAGACTACAACAAATAATTAGAATGCCAACAATGCATCCTTTCCACATGACCAGTGCTCCCCCTTAGCCTGTGCATCCTGAACACTTTCAACAGCAAATCATCAAGGAAACTTCATCAGAAGTATTAAAGAATGAAACAGAAATATGAGAGCTGGAACATCACCAAAGAGACCTAACAGCACTGCAGCTGTGCTGAAGAATGCTGACCCAGAAAATTTTTGTCAGAAAACACTCATACACAGTTTTCTGTGTATAAACTCGCATATATACATGACTGTCCTTCAGGAAATCCGCGTATCCAATTTAATCTTCTGAATTCAAGTAGATCTGATCTTCTACATGGCAGAGACTACTCCCAGCTTCTGTCTGAGATACTTGAACGCTTCCCTGGGTAAAGGTTTGGTAAATATATCAGCAACTTGTTCTTTGGAGGGAACATACTCCAACTTCAACTTTTGTTCAAGCACTTGTTCACGTAAGAAGTGATACTTGATGGGAATGTGCTTGGTCTTGGAATGCATAACAGGATTATTTGAGATACTGATGGCACTTGTATTATCACACATAATGGAGATAGGAGGGGAACATTTGATTTGAATGTCTTGTACATTTGCATCATCCAAAGTTAGTTGAGTCTACCACGCGGCAAAAAATGCACATATTCACCATAGATAATGCAATAGAATTTTGCTTCTTGCTGAACCAAGATACTAACCGGGGCCCCATATAAAATGCACCACCACTAGTGCTTTTCCGATCATCAACATTTCCAGCCCAATCTGCATCAGTGTAAGCATGAAGAGTGAGATCAGCATTCTTTGGATACCATAGTCCAAAGTCTTGAGTTCTTTGTAGATATTTGAATATTCTTTTGACAGCCTGAAGGTGAGACTCTTTTGGATTAGCTTGGAATCGTCCAACAATCCCAACTGCATGCATAATGTCTGGTCTAGTCCCAGTGAGATAAAGTAGACTTCCTATCATATTTCTATATTCCAGTTGATTCACCATGGGAGAATCATCATGTGAACTGAGATTACATCCTGTTATCATTGTTATACTTACAGGTTTGCATTCTTCCATGCCATACTTCTTCAGAATTTGCTTAAGATATTTTTCTTGTGATAAGAATATGCCATCTGTTGCTTGTTGTACTTTCAAGCCAAGAAAGAATGTTAGTTCCCCAAGTAAAGACATTTCAAATTCTTGCTGCATATCAGAAGCAAATTTCTGACTCATAGATTCTTCATTACTTCCAAAAATGATATCATCAACATATACAACCACAATCAATAGTTTATCATTTTCAGTTTTGGTGTATAAATTGCTATCAGCAGACCCCTTTAAAAATCCTTGTTGATGAAGATATTTGTCAAGACGATAATACCATGCCCTTGGAGCTTGTTTGAGACCATATAGAGCCTTTTTAAGTCTGCAAACAAGTTTTTGATCATTTCCCAAAATGAATCCTTCTGGTTGTTCTATATAAACTTCTTCTTCTAGATCACCATTGAGAAAAGTAGATTTAACATCCATTTGATAAACTTTGATATGCTGGAAGCTTGAAAAAGCAAGAAACATTCTTATGGCTTCAAGTCTAGCTATAGGAGAAAAAATTTCTTCAAAGTCTATACCTTCTTGTTGAGCATACCCCTTGAAAAAAAGTCTAGATTTATTTCTTATAACATCCCCATTCTCATTTAACTTGTTTTTGAATATCCATTTAGTTCCAATGACATTTTTGTCATGAGGTCTTGGTACTAATTCCCAAGTGTGATTCTTTTCAATTTGATCAAGCTCTTCATTCATGGCTTGAATCCAAAATTCATCTTTGCTAGCTTGACTGACATTGTGAGGTTCAATAGTGGACAGAAATGCCAGATTGCTAGAAGATCCCACAAGAGTCCTTCTTGTTTGTACACCTGATCCCTTTTCTCCCAAAATTTGAGATTCCGGATGATTCTTTTGAACATATCTGGATGGAGCTTTTTCAGATAAATCATCTTCGGGTTCTTCATTGGGTTCACTGTCTATATCATTCCTATTTGATGTAGAAGGATATATGTCATCATCGTCTTCATATGTTGTTTGTTTTTCTTCTTTTGGAGCTGCAGGAGACTCATCAATAACAACATCAATACATTCAACAATCTTCCGAAGTCTTTTATTGTAACATTTATATGCTCTACTCCTAGAGGAGTAACCAAGAAGTATTCCTTCATCTGCTTTGGGTTCAAACTTGCCAAGTTTTTCATCATTATTTTTGATAAAACATTTGCTTCCAAAACTCTAAAATGCTTCACAGTGGGAGGATTACCATACCAGAGTTCATATAGAGTTTTATCACTATTTACACGAACATGTGCCTTGTTAAGAATATTTACCACTATATATGCTGCTTCTCCCCATAATGTGTCAGGTGTTCTGGAATCATCAAGCATAGCTCTAGCCATTTGTTGAACTATTCTATTCATTCTTTCTGCTATGCCATTTTGTTGTGGAGTGCCAGCTACAGAAAACTGTCTTTTTATGCCATGTTGTTCACAAAATTCAAGGAATTCATCTGATGTATATTCTCCTCCTCGATCAGATCTAAGACACTTGATTTTTAGATATAATTCATTTTCAACCAGTGCTTTAAAGATCTGAAATTTCTCAAATGCTTCATCTTTGTGTTTAATCAACCCAATCCAACACATTCTAGAGAAATCATCAATAAATAAGATATAGTATTGTTCACCACGTGGTGAATTTTTCCTCATAGGTCCACATATGTCAGTATGAATGATTTCAAGAGGCTTACTTGATGATCCTTCCTTGGCATTAAATTGCACTCTGGTTTGCTTACCGAATTGGCAAGATTTGCATATGATACTTTCAGGTAGAGTAATATTGGGAAGATCACGAACAGCTTTAAGTCTGCTTGATTTTTTTATTTGAGAGAAGCTCATATGCCCCAACCTTCTATGCCATAGCCAGTTTTCTAAAGATTTACTCAAGTAACATTTTTCTTTGCAGTTCTTCAATACATACAGGTTGCTTGGAGTTCTGTTTCCTTTTATAATTGTTTTACATGTATCAAGATCACGTACCACACATTCTTTTGAACTAAAGACAACTTCAGTTCCTTGATCACACATTTGACTTACACTTAACAAGTTATGCTTTAATCCATCCACATACATGACATTATTAGCTTTCACCTTTTCTTTTAGAAAAACATACCCTTTTCCCTTAATGACAGCAAGAGTATCATTTCCAAATGTAACATTCTTTTCTTTTTCTAGAGCACTATATGCAAGAAGTTTGTTTTTGTCACCTGTCATGTGTTTTGAGCATCCACTATCAATATACCATTGATTTTCTTCACCTTCTGCAAATAAAGCTATGCCACAATTTTCAACCTATAATTCCTTCTTTTTCCACACTTTGGTGTTTGAAGGAAAATGCTCTTTTGGCTGGACTTTGCTCCTGCATTCAGATTCTTTATGGCCAAAGTTATTGCAATAAGCACATTCAACTTCATTTTGAAGAGGAGAAAAGTTGTTATAGGTATTCTTCTTTGTTCCAAAATCCATCCTTTTCTTTCTTGCTTCTCTTTTCATGATGGTTTTATATGCAACACATTGAACAGCTTTATGACCAAAATTGTGACATGAGAAACATTGTCCATTGAAGAAGAAATTTCTGCTATTATGAAATCTTCTACTTGAATTTACCTGTTGGTTGGTGTTTCTTTGGAAGTTATTCTTGTTAGTGTTCTTTGAATTGAGTTGGTCATGCTTTACCTATGAAGATTCTTTATTCCCTTGTTTAGTGGCATAATGTTGGATACTGGCTGTAGCTGCTTTTAGATAATTTGGTGCTGAAGTCTGAGAAGATTCTCTGATATATCCAAGACCTGTCTTTATAAAAGGAGAACGTTGTACCTTGATAATCTCATCTAAGGTTTCAAATCCTTTAGCAAATCTAAGATTCAAAGTATTCACTTTCTCAATTTCTTTTCTTAGACTTACTATTTCACATTCTAATTTCTCATTGTGTTTCTCCTTTTCTTAAAGCTGATTTTTCAGAGTTTCTATGGATATTTTACTTTCTTCTAAGCATATTTTGAGTTGATTGAATTCATCAAGAAAATCATTGTCCTCTAAAGCATCCATAAAAGTATCTTTTTCTTCTCTAGATTTTTTTTCAAATGCCATGATAAGTCTAAGATCTTGATCACATTCTTCCTCACTATCAGATAACCCATCACTGTATTCATGAGTATAGTAACTTTTTCTAGTGCTAAACTGATTCTTATTCCTTCTTGCTACTTCCTTCCCTTTTCCATGTGTTTCTTTGTAAGGACATTTAGCAGCATAATGACCAACTCTTCCACAAGCAAAACATTTGAAAGGAAGCTTACCTCTGAACCGTCCTGTGCCAAGTTGGAGTTTCTTTAAAAAATTTACCTCATCTTCTTCTAAGATATACCCTGATCCTTCTGTCTCTTGTACTTCTTTCCCTTTTGTAGAAGCCCTAAAGACGGCTTATTTGACTTCAGATGGTCCTCCTCTTCTCATTTCACATGCAGTTAGTATGCCATGAAGTTGCACCACAATGAGATTTTGAAGATCCTGCTTTTCTTCAAGAGTAGAAACTTTTGACTCAAATTTTGCCGTTAGTGATCTTAAAACTTTCTCAACCAAAGTAGATTCGGTTATTGTTTCTCCCAGATTTCTCATACGATTTACAATATCATCAAGACGTAGAAAGAAATTGGCAATGCTCTCCTCATTATGCATTTTTAGATTCTCATATTGAATTCTGAGAGTTTGGAGTTTAGAAATTTTTACCTTTGCATCACCTTCATAACTTAGAATGATTATGTCCCATATTTCCTTTGTTGTATCCAGCTGCATGACTTTGACAAATTCTGATTCAGTTATACTTCCCAATAGAGCATTGACCGCCTTTGCATTTGTTTCATAATTCTTTCTTTCCATTGGATCTGTTGGTGTTGCGGCTGGATATTGATATCCTCCTTCAACCATAGCCCATACATATGCTCCTAGAGACTGAATATAGGATCTCATCCTTGTTTTCCAGAAGATTAAATTGTTTCCGTTGAAGAGCGGAGGCCTAATAGATGTTGTTCCTTCTTGATTGCTCATCTTGATTGATCTTCCTTCTAGCGGCTAAGCTTTTTCAGAAGGACCTGCTCTGATTCCAATTGTTGGGAAAAATATTGAGAGGGGGGGGGGGGGGTGAATCAGTATTTATATCTTATAATATAAATTCAACTTTTTCTTTTGAGCAGATTTTCATACGCGGTTTTTATGAATGGAACTAGCGTGTGCACGCGGAAATGCAGAAGGAAACTAGTGTATACTGATTTAACTTTCCAAATTTAGAGAAAATTCTTAGAAGCAATCTTATAAACAGATTTATCAGTTATGTATCAGATTATGAGAAGTAATCAACAGAATAAATCATCACACACATGAACACCAATATTTAAGGTGGAAATCCAATTCGGGAGAAAACCACCGCTACTGTTGTCTCTGTTTTCAATATTTATTATATAGAAAACCTTTTACAACATAGTACTGATGCAGACTCATACCAGTACGCCGGCTTCTACTTGCAGAAGGCTGCAACCTTCTCTCGTTTTCCAGCTACAACTGGAAGGGAGCTCCAACCCCCTGATCTCGTTTACCAGCCTCTCCTAGAAGGGAGCTTCGACCCCCTGAAATCAATCACCAGCATCTACTGATAGAAAGCTTCTTCTTTCATACTGAAGGCTTCAACCCCCATATCTAATGCTGACCATGTTTCATCAATTTTCATACTGGATCCAACAGCTTCAACACAACCCTTCACTTAACATCAACAAACATACTTTGCCCAATACTTCAAACAGAACAGTGAGACCATTGTAACCAGAATGTCAAAAATAAACTAGACTTCAGAATAGATATGCAGATACAAACTCAACCCTAAACATTCATTAATTCAAATAGCATATGCTACTTTTCTTCACTGAAGCCGCGTACATACGCGCTTTCCTGCATACCAACCCGCGTATACTTATGTGTATTTTATTCTTCAGAAACCCTAACTGCCATACGCGCTTTTCATGAAGAGAACCCGCGTATATACGCACTTTTTCTGAAACCAACTAGCGTATAGATCTGTAAAAATAAATTTTGTAGAACAGACCAGATCTATAAAAATTACCCAGATTTATTCATTTTCTTCAGCAGACTTGCGCCAGTTCTTCATGATTTCGTCAGTCGATCAAACCAGGGATTCATCATCTTCAGATCTAGAGATCTTGAACCATCATTATATCCATGGGTGCATCATAGATTCAGATCTATCAATTCTGAACATAGTTCATTCATGCAAATATTTCTTAGAGAAATTTATTCAACAAAAACCCTTACATATTTTTTTCATGCCTTGCACTATGATCCACTTCTCCCTATATAGTTTTAGACTTTATCAATACCATGAGTCAAAACCACTCAACCGTTGATGGTATTCCTGGACAGGATCAAATAGATAATCCAGCGCTCAATACTATGGGCCAATACCATGGTAATGCCCCTTGTTTTTATAAATTTAGAGCGCAAATAGGCATACGCGACTTGGTACGTACTTTTCCACGTACATACACTACTTCACCTTTACAAACCCGCGTATACCTTGTTCATCATTCCTCTAGCACTTGCTGGAATTTCTTTCTTCATTACATCTGAATTGCTTTGTAGATACATCAGATTTACATCATTAACAAATAGGTTGCTATCCAAAGACAACTCATCAAGTCGTTTCCATCAAGGAAAACTTTATCAAGTAGGTTGCCATCAAGGACAACACTCTGCATCATATTTCCAACAATCTCCCCCTTTGGACTTGATGGCAACCATGATGGTGTTTGATCACCACAACAAATAGATACATTGATTATAATCATTATTCAAACACCATGATACTCTCCCCCTTTGACATCAAGGGAAAAGGGTGGATCAAAACCAAAGCAAGGTTTTTCTTCTCTTGTAGAAAGAAGAGCTCTATAGATCCGATGTGCACTAAGTTACCATGCTCGAGTTCACGCGAATCTTCAAACATATTTTTTCAATTAAGTACATGACTCTGATGACCTTTCCTATCACCAAGGACTCATACTTACATCAATGATCCAACCAAGTGATTTACATATGTGACTCAAGTACCCAACCAAGTGAGTTTAGACATTTTGACTCAAATAGCCCCAACCAAGTGGGTATTACAAATTTGAACAAGTCCTTACATGATCGAATATTACACTTTACATCATAGGTCTTAACATGACCTTTTCATCAAAGTATAGAAATGACTTATAAAATCAAGACCAAAGAATCTCAAACATGAGATCGATCACGCAAATAATGAGAATGCCAACAATGCATCCTTTCCACATGACCAATGCTCTCCTTAGTCTCATGCATCCCGAACACTTTCAGCAAGCAAGTCATCGAAGGCATCTTCATCAAAAACATCGTGAGAATGAAATAGAATTATGAGAACTGAACACCACCAGAGATACCAAAATGTACACTAGCAACTGAAATCGAATAATGTTGACCTAGAAATATTCTATCACTTAGCATACCCATACACGTGCTTTCACGTATATAAACTCGTGTATATACGTGATCGTCCTTCATGAAACCGCGCATCCAATTTAATCATCCGAATTTAAGCAAATCCGATCCTCTTGCATGGAAGAGACTACTCCTACTATCGTAGAGATATTCAAACGCTTCTCTAGGTAAATGTTTGGTAAATATATCAACAACTTGTTCTTTGGAAGGAACATACTCCAACTTCACTTTTTTTTCAAGCACTTGTTCACATAAGAAGTGATACTTGATGGGAATATGCTTGGTCTTGGAATGCATAACAGGATTCTTTGAGATAATGATGGCACTTGTATTGTCACATATAATGGAGATAGGAGGTGAACAATTGATTTGAATGTCTTGTAAGGTTTGCATCATCCAAAGAAGTTGAGTGCAACATGATGCGGCAGCCACATATTCGTCTGTCATCGTAGATAAGACAATGTAGAGCTTTGTTTCTTGCTGAACCAAGATACTAACCCAGGCCCCGTATAGAATGCACCACCACTAGTGCTTTTCCGATCATCAATACATTTCCTGCCCAATCGCATTGATGTAAGCATGAAGAGTGAGATCAACGTACTTTGGATACTATAGTCCAAATTCTTGAGTTCCATGTAGATATTTGAATATTATTTTGGCCAAATCTCTAAAGTGTGAGACTCTTTTGATTAGCTTTGAAATCGTCCAACAATCCCAACTACATGCATAATGTCCGCTTCTGAGTCCCAAATTGAGATAAAGTAGACTTCCTATCATATATCCGTCAGTCGGCTGATTCACAAGTGGGAGAGTCATCATGAGAACCGTAGATTACATCCGGCTATCATCTGTTGTACTTACAAGTTTGCACTCTTCCATTCCATACTTCTTCATAATTTGCTTAAGATATTTTTTCTTGTGATAAGAATATGCCGATCATGTGTTTGTTGTAGTTGCAAGCCAATAATAATGTTAGTTCTCAAGTAAATACATTTCAAATTCTTGTTGCATAACAGGTAAACTTTCTAACTCATAGATTCTTCATTACTTCCAAAAATGATATCATCAACATATACAACCACAATCAATAGTTTATTATTTTCATTTTTTTGTGTATAAGTTGCTATCACTGTCCCCTTTGAAAATCCTTGTTGATGAAGATATTTGTCAAGACTTGATAATACCATACGCCCTCGAGCTTGCTTTGAGACCATATAGATACTTTTTAAGTCTACAAACAAGTTTTTCATCATTTCCCAAGATGAATCCTTCTGGTTGTTCTATATAAACTTCTTCATCTAGATCACCATTGAGAAAAGTATATTTAACATCCATTTGATAAACTTTGATTTGTTTGAAGCTAGAAAAAGCAAGAAACATTCTTATGGCTTCAAGTCTAGCTACAGGAGCAAAATTTTTTTCAAAGTCTATACCTTCTTGTTGAGTATACCCCTTGCAAACAAGTCTAGCTTTATTTCTTATAACATCCCCATTCTCATTTAACTTGTTTTTGAATATCCATTTAGTTCCAATGACATTTTTGTCATGAGGTCTTGGTACTAATTCCCAAGTGTGATTCTTTTCAATTTGATCAAGCTCTTCATTCACGGCTTGAATCCAACATTCATATTTGCTAGCTTGATTGACATCGTAGTGGTTCAATAGTGGATAGAAATGCCGGATAGCTAGAAGATCCCACAAGAGTCCTTCTTGTTTGTAGCAACTCAACCTTTTCTCCCAAGATTTGAGATTCTGATGATTCTTTTGAACATATTAGATGGAGCTTTTTCGATAAATCATCTTCGGGTTCTTCATTAGGTTCACTTTCTATATCATTTCGGTAGATGTATAAGGATACATGTCATCATCGTCTTCATCATCGTTGTTTGTTTTTTCTTCTTTTGGAGCTACTAAGAGACTCATCAATAACAACACCAATACATTCAGTCAATCTTCCCAAGTCTTTTAATTGTAACATTTTATATGCTCTACTCTAGAGGAGTAACCACAAGTATTCCTTCATCTACTCCGGGTTCAAACTTGCCAAGTTTTTCATCATTATTTTTTATAAAGCATTTGCTTCCAAAAACTCTAAAATGCTTCACGATGGGAGGGATTACCATACCGTAGTTCATATGGAGTTTTATCACTATTTACACGAACATGCGCCTTGTTAAGAATATTTACCGTATGTGTGTCGTTTCTCCCCGAATGTGTCGTGTTCCGAAATCATCATACATAGCTCTAGCCATTTGTTGAATCGATCTATTCATTCTTTCTACAACGCCATTTTGTTGTGGAGTGCTAGCCCATAAACACTGCCTTTTTTATGCCATGTTGTTCACAAAATTCAAGGAATTCATCCGATGTATATTCTCCTCCTCGATCAGATCTAAGACATATCTGATTTTTAGATCTAATTCATTTTCAACCTGTCTTTGAAGATCTGAAATTTCTCAAATGCTTCATCTTTGTGTTAATCAGTCCCAATCCAACATATTCTAGTGAAATCATCGATAAATAAGATATAGTAAATATGTTCACCACGAGGTGAATTTTTCCTCGCTGAGTCCACATATGTCAAGGGTATGAATGAGTTCAAGAGGTTTAGTTTGATGATCCTTCCTTGGCATTAAATTGCACTCGGTTTGCTTACTCTGAATTGGCAAGATTTGCATATGATACTTTCTGCAGAGTAATATTGGGAAGATCACGAATCAGCCTTTAAGTCCCGCTGATTTGTTGATTTGAGAGAAACTCGAGTGCCCCAACCTTCTATGCCATAGCCATTTTTCTAAAGATTTACTCAAGTAACATTGTTCTTTGGCAGCTCTTCAATACATATAGGTTGCTTGGAGTTGTGTTTCCTTTTATAATTGTTTTACTTGTATCAAGATCACGTACCACACATTCTTTTGAACTAAAGACAACATCGAGCTCCTTGATCACACATTTGACTTTACACTTAACAGAGTTATGCTTCAATCCATCCACATACATGACATTATTAGCTTTCGCCTTTTTCTTTTAGAAAACATGATACCCTTTTCCCTTAATGACAACAGGGGATTATCATTTCCAAATGTAACATTCTTTTCTTTTTTCTAGAGCACTATATGCAAGAAGTTTGTTTTTGTCACCTCGTCATGTGTTTTTAGCATCCACTATCAATGTACCATTGATTTTATTCACCTTCGCATAATAAAGCTATGCCACAATTTTCAACCTGTAATTCCTTCTTTTTCCATACTTTGGAGCTTGAAGGAAACTACTCTTTTGGCTGGACTTTGCTCCTGCATTCAAATTCTTCATGGCCAAAGTTATTGCAATAAGCACATTCAACTTCATTTTGAAGAGGAGAAAAGTTGTTATAGGTATTCTTCTTTGTTCCAATATCAATCCTTTTCTTTCTTGCTTCTCTTGTCATGATGGTTTTATATGCAACACATTGAACGACCTTTATGACCAAAATTGTGACATGAGAAACATTGTCCATTGAACAAGAAATTTCTACGATCATGAAATCTTTTGCTTGAATTTACCCGTTGGTTGGTGTTTCTTTGAAAGGCTATTCTTGTTAGTGTTCTTTGAGTTGAGATGGTCATTCTTTACTCGTGAAGATTCTTTATTCCCTTGTTGAGTGGCAGAATGTTGTATATCGGGTCGTAGCCGCTTTTAGATAATTTGGTGCCGAAAGTCCGAGAAGATTCCCTGATATATCCAAGACCTCGTCTTTATAAAAGGAGAACGTTATACTTTGATAATCTCATCTAAGGTTTCGATCCTCTTAGCAAATCTAAGATTCAAAGTCTTCACTTTCTCAATTTCTTTTCTTAAACTTACTATTTCACATTATAATTTCTCATTGTGTTTCTCCTTTTCTTCAAGCTGATTTTTTCGCAGTTTCTATGGATATTTTACTTTATTCTAAGCATATTTTTACTTTCTTCCAAGCATATTTTGAGTTGATTGAGTTCATCAAGAAATTCATTGTCCTCTAAAGCATCCAAAAATGTATCTTTCTCTTTCTCTAGATTCTTTTTCAAAATGCCATGAGAAGTCTAAGATCTTGTTCACATTCTTCCTCACTATCGATAACCCATCACTCGTCTTCATGAGTATAGTAACTTTTTCTAGTGCTAAACTCGATTCTTATTCCTTCTTGCTACTTCCTTCCCTTTTTTCATGTGTTTCTTTGTAAGGACACTTAGCAAAGATAATGACCAACTCTTCCACAAGCAAAACATTTGAAGGGAAGCTTACCTCTCGAACCGTCCTATGCCAAGTTGGAGTTTCTTTACAAAATTTACCTCATCTTCTTCGAGATATACCCCGATCCTTCCGTCTCTCGTTCTTCTTTCCCTTTTGTAGAAGCTCTAAAGACGTCTTCTTTGACTTCGTATGGTCCTCCTCTTCTCATTTCACATACGACTATTATGCCATGAAGTTGCACCACAAGTAAGATTTTGAAGATCCCGCTTTTCTTCAAGAGCAGAAAACTTTGACTCAAATTTTTTCCATTAGTGATCTTAAAACTTTCTCAACCAAAGTAGATTCGGTTATTGTTTCTCCTATATTTCTCATATGATTTAGACTATCATCAAGATGTAAAAAGAAATTGGAAATGCTCTCCTCATTATGCATTTTTTATATTCTCGTATTGAATTCTCGAGAGTTTGGAGTTTAGCACTTTTTACCTTTACATCACCTTCATAACTTAGAATGATTTTTGTCCCATATTTCCTTTGTTGTATCCAACATGACGACTTTGACAAATTATGATTCAGTTAGGCTTCCCAATAGAGCATTGACCGCTCTTTGCATTTGTTTCATAATTCTTTCTTTCCGTTGGATCTCGTTGGTGTTGCGGCCGGATATTGATATCCTCATTCAACAATAGCCCGTACATCTCGCTTCCTAGAGACCGAAGATAGGATGTCATCCTTGTTTTCCGTAAGATTAAATTGTTTCCGTTGAAGAGCGCAGGCCTCGATAGATGTTGTTCCTTCTTGATTGCTCATCTTGATTAATCTTCCTTCTAGCAGCTAAGATTTTTCGAAGGACCTCGCTCCGATACCAATTGTTGGGAAAAATACCGAGAACTGGGGGTGAATCAGCATTTAGAACTTATAAAATGAATTCAACTTTTTTCTCTTTGAGCAGATTTCCATACGCGTTTTTTTATGAACGAAACTAGTGTATGCACGCATAAATGTGAAGAAACTAGCATATACCGATTTAACTTGCCGTATTTAGAGAAAATTCTCGTAAGCATACTTAGAAATATATTTATCGCTTATGTATCGAGTTATGAGCAAGAATCAAGATAATAAAGTACCACACACATGAACACCAATATTTAAGGTGGAAACCCAATTCAGTGAGAAAACCACCGCTATTGTAGTCTCTGCTTTTCAATCTTTATTATATAGAAAACCTTTTACAACATAGTACCGATGCGTACTCATACCAGCATGTAGCCTTCTACCCGTAGAAGGTCGCAACCTTCTCTCGTTTTCCGGATGCAACCGGAAGGGAGCTCCAACCCCTTGATCTTGTTTACCGACCTTTCTCCGGAAGGGAGCTCGACCCCTTGAAATCAATCACCAGACTTCTATTGACATAAAGCTTCATCTTTCATATCGAAGGCTTCAATCCCCTGCATCTACCGTCGACCACGTTTCATCAATTTTCATACTGGATCAAACAAACCTTCACTTAACATCAACAAACATATTTTGCCCAAAACTTTCAAACAAAACAGATGAGACCATCGTGAACCGTAATATCGGAAATAACCCGCACTTCGTAATAGATATGCGGATACAAACTCAACCCCCGAACCTTCATTAATTCAAATAGCATACGCTACTTTTCTTTACTTAAGCCGCGTACATACATGCTTTCTTACACACCAACCCGCGTATACCTCTATGCATTTTATTCTTCAGAAAACCTCAACTTCCATACGCGCTTTTCATGAAGAAAACCCGCGTGATATACGCTCAGCTCGAAACCAACTAGCGTAAAGATCTGCAGAAAGAATAAATTTCGCAGAATAGACCAGATCTATAAGAATTACCCGAGTTTATTCATTTTCTTCAAAGATAATTGCGCTAGTTCTTCATCATTCCTTCGAAATGAGGGTAATTCTAGAGATTCATCATCATCAAATCTAGAGACTTGAACCATCATCGGATCCATGGGTGCATCATAGATTCAGATCTATCAATTCGTAACATAGTTCATTCATGCAGTAAATTTATTCAACAAAAACCCTTACATTATTTTTGCACGACTTGCACTATAATCCACTTCTCCTTATATAGTTTTAGCCTTTATCAATACCATGAGTCAAAACCACTCAACCGCTGATGGTATTCCCCGGACGGGATCAAATAGATAATCCAACGCTCATCATCGTGGGCCAATACCATGGTAATGCCTGTTTTATAAATTTAGAGCACAAATAGGCATACATGACTTGGTACGTACTTTTCCGCGTACATACGCTACTTCGCCTTTACAAACCCGTGTATAACTTGTTCATCATTCCTCCGGCACTTGTTGGAATTTCTTTCTTCATTACATCTCAACTACTTTGTAGATACATCAGATTTACATCATTAACAAATAGGTTGCTATCCAAAGACAACTCATCAATTCGTTTCCATCAAGGAAAACCTTATCAAGTAGGTTGCCATCAACATTATCAAGTAGGTTGCCATCAAGGACAACACTCGCATCATATTGCCAACATCACTTTCTCCCGATCCATATTTAAGCCTTCTCTTTAAATTACAAAACCCAAGTATAATAGTTTTGTAGTCATGAAACTACATTTCTTTAGATTGATTAGAAATTTCTCTTCTTCAAAACAATCTTAAGATGTCTTATGTGTTTTGATTTTTGATTGACTATAAATTAGGATATCATCAAGATAAAATATAACGAATTTTCCAATGAATTCTTTTAATACTTCATTCATTAGTCTCATGAAAGTGTTGGGAGAATTGTTAAGTCCGAAGGGCATTACCAACCATTCATATAAACCATTATTATTTTTTTAATGTTGTTTTCCATTCATCACCTTCTCTCGATTCTCGATTTGATGATATCCACTTTTTAAATCTATTTTAGAAAAAAATGCAACACCACTTAGACAATCTATAAGATCATCAATGCGTGGTAATGGAAACTTGTACCTGATTGTGATTTTGTTGATTTGTCGAGAATCTATGCACATCCTCCATTCACCATCCTTCTTTGGAGTTAACACCGTTGGAACAACACACGGACTTAAACTTTCTCGAATGAGACCTTTATCCGACAATTCTTACACTTGATTTTTAATTTCTTCATTCTCCTTTAGATTCATTATGTAAGTTGCTTTGTTAGAAAGGCTAGCACCTGGAATGAGATCAATATGATGGCTAATACTTTTAATGGGAGGCAATTCATCAAGAAATTCATCCACTACAATATCAATAAATTCATTCAACATGTTTTTTAATTTCTTCTAGAAGATCATTCAAATTTGTACTTGTGATACCTACCTTTGGCTTACCAATCAAGGAAAAAATTTATCTCCTCATGCTTGATTTCTTGGAGAAATTATTTCCCACTAAGTAACATTACCTTGGATTGGTCTTCTTCTAGTGATTTTTCATTCTTCAAAGGCAAAAGTACCTACTTTTGACCATCTTTCTCAAAAGTGTAGGTATTGTTCCTTCCATCATGCATTGATTTCCTATCATATTGCCATGGTATTCCAAGCAAGATATAGCACACATCCATAGGTATAACATCACAAAGAACTTTATCCTTATAACATCCTATTTGAAACTCCACTTCACATTGTTCATTAACTAATATTTGATGTCCTTTTTGCAACCATGAAACTTTGTAGGGAGTAGGATGTTGAGTTTTCTTTAAATTCAACTTTTCTACCATTTCTGTGGATACTAAATTATCAGTACTCCCACTATCAATAATGATTTTACAACACTTTCCTCCCGATTTACAAATATTCTTGAAACAATGTTTTTCTTTTGTGGGATTCATTTACTTCTTCAACACCCTTTAATAAAGTTATTTTCATCATTAAAGATTCACCAGCTTTAGTGCATTTTCATCCAGCAGAGGATTGTACACTTTCCGTATCAATTTATGTTATAGGTGTTCTTCCTTGATTAGAAAATATTTTTTGGACACTCATTAGCTTTATGACCAACTTTGTTACATATATAACATCTTACCATATAATATTTTCCTCTACCTCTTTGATAAGATCTTCGACCTCGAAATCTCCTCTTTCGATGGTTCCGCATGTTGTGAATCGCTACCTTCTCCTCTTTGAATTGGAAATATTCCACTCGGAATGTCATATGCTTGATTGTCCTTGACTTGATGATCCTCTTACTCTTATCATGCTTCGTCCTCTTCCTCCTTGACTTTGCTTTCTTGCCAATTTTTTCTTCAATTTTAAAGGCTATCTAGTAAGCTTCTTCAATGAGTTTTTTAGAGATAAAATATTCAATTCATCTTGTATTTAAAATCTCAAGCCATTAATATACCTTGCTAAATTTTCTTCATTTGCTTCCATATGACCCAGATCTCATACTCAATTTATAAAACTCTTCCGTACATATCTTTTACAGACATAAATTTCTTTGCTTGAGATTGTGCATTTGGCGAAAAAAGATTCACCGATAATCTCGAGGAAGAAATTTACCTTTGAGCTTGGCCACCATTCAATCCCAGTATAGTGATATTTCCTTTGTTTCTATTTCTCCTTTTAGCTTGCACTCATATCCCACCATAGTGCAACATGTCCCTTTAATCTGGTCATCACGAACTTGACTTTCTTCTCATCATCTACATTCTTATAGTCGAAAATATTTATCCATGGTACTCCTCCAATCGATCAATTCTTCAGCATTTAAATTCCCTTCATACATAGGCACGTCCAATCTTGGCTTGGTACCGATTCCCGCTATCATTTTGAGCATCTTCTCTTTCGGAGTTTCTTCATGAGCTTCTTCTTCGAGCTTTCTTCGCTTTCACTCACATCACCGATGTCAACATCTCTTTGATGTGTTGTCTCCAATGCATCCAATCTGGGTTGTAATATGTCGTACTTCATCAAGTAAGACTTGATTTGCATTTGGTCTTCCTCGACCAATTCCAACTCCTCCGGCTCCTCCGATTCGATGGGCCATCCTTTATCTTTTAAAAATAAAAGCCAAAACTTTACAAATTCTTACTTAAATTCTTCCTTTTAATAAATGACCAAAACACTTTAGAACTAATAATTTAATAACCATAAAATACTATAAAGGCATAAAATACATTTATCCTTCTTTTATAATTAAAATAGAGTGCTTTTATATTCCACTTATATGCAATATTGAATTAAAATAATTTTAAATGTTTTTGGCCCTCTCTTCGTCCACTTATTCTCTCTCTCATACATGTACGTGAGCATTTCATTAAGACTTCACATTTTATGGAAATAATTATTTTAGTTTCAAGCACTGTGAAAATTCATTCTCTTCAATATCCAATTAACAACGTTTGGTTGTTCATGCTTCTCTGCATTGAAACTTAAATGCTATCCACACCATGAGATTTTACACACATGAGCCGTCTTCAATCAACAAAGCACATTGAAACTTAAAACATGAGTTGTCTTCAATAAAAAAAGCACCAACATTAGTTACGATGATATGTACTTACAAATTTTGTGCAACATATATTATTCTCGCGCATTCTCAAAAATCCGACGCAGACTCTGCACAATCCAAACTCAAACGATCAATAGTAGGGCTAAATACAAATTTTAATGCAGCATCATTACAACTATGTTGATTCCTAGTTTGCCAGCCTTGCAAATTTCTTGAACGAGAATTTCCTCGCTGTTACTTCTAGAATATTTTACTTCAATGATCTTAAATTGCCTATCCCCGAATCGCCCGATTCTCGTTTCAAATATCAACAAGCCTATTATCGCGCCCACGCTTGCGGCCTAACCATTCACACGCATGATTTATCAAACTAACTACAAATAATTTCACTCAACCCTCAACCTCATAGCTCTAATACCAAAAAATGGTGCAGAAGATAAACCATTCAAAACACACACCAAATTTTCATTGATTAAAATCACAACGTTGATTTTCCCAAAATATTACATGACTATTTATTTAGAGGAGAGAAGTCTCTCCAATCTCTTCAAGAGAAACTTCTTCCTAAATATTTGGAGGAAGTCGAGTGTTGTCTCAACTTTAGGATTCTATCCTAACTTCCTTATCTCCTAATTAATTCTAGAGTGACTCACTAATTCTAGAAACTCCTAGATTATTTAATTAAATAATTACATAAAAATTAAGCATGAGATGCTCCTATGTCACTTATAAAGAAAACTGTCTTGTAAAAGAGTGGTTGTAAAGGTAGAAAAAATATAGAGAATGTTGTTTTTTTATGAAATGATGTTGTTATGGGCTATTATGGAACTCCGGTTAGTTTCCAAAATTATAGGCCGTAGCCACTCGTTTAGAAACTATCATTGTTCTTTATATACTATACCTAAGTTATACAAAAGGGTGATTTGCAGGGACCAAAATGACAATCATGTCCCACTTCCCTTATAAACATGGTAATAATAACAATGAAGAGCAATTAAATGAGTCAAAAGGAGAAGCCTTGTGCCAAATTTATACCGTACATAATAAAATGAGTTTGTTAACTCGATGGGGTATAATAAAAAAAATAAGTTGTGCAAAGTCTATTTATAGTTGTGTAAATTGTATTCCACACCGAACTAGTTTAGTTCCTTGGTCAGTCGGAAAAGAACGAGTAGCTAGGAAACCATTCTAAGCCCAAGATATTTAACATGAAGAATGAATTCAACTAGTGAAAAAATATTCTGGAAATATTATCCAAAATAAAAACAACTAAAGACAACTAAATTAACGGAGAAAATTCATATAAGTAAACTCTAAGTTGTAAAAGAAAAATCGCATAATTACATTCTTGCATACAATATGCCGAAACAATAAAATTATGATGAAATAAAAAATACAAGAAAAAATAGATTTAAGTTCTAAACCATCAAAGCTACAATAATAAGTTACAGTTATGTTGGAATGTCCGAGTATTCCAAAACACATACGGAGGAATAAAAATAATTCCTCCTCTCAACACAAAGATTAAAAAAAAATTGTTGAACAGAGATGGCACACAAACAAATTTTATTTCATTAAAAAATAAAAAAAATCTATTACAATTCTGATATTCTTCCTCCTCCGAGGGATTAAAAAATGGAACTACTTCCCACACATGAGTTGTCCTCAAATTTATTTTTTTGTCTCTTACAAAAAATTGCACACTCACAATGCAGTGCGCCTTCTAGCATTACATTCAAACTGCACTACGCAATCTTTGCATATAAAAAGGCTCTCTCAATTTTTTTATACGAGAGTCACACTCTGCTTTTTTTACACACACTATCTCAAAAAAAATACACAAAAGAAAAAATTACATCACTGTCTTTTTCGTTTTTTGGCTTTCGTGCCTTTTAAAAACTTTTCATAACAAAACTATAAAAAAAGAAATAAAACAACTTATCTTTATATATATATATTATAAATATTGAAAAATATTTATAATATATATGTATTAAAACCTTTACATATATATATATATATATATATATATATATATATATATATATATATATATATATATATATATATATATTAGAATATATATATATAGTTCCAAAGTCAAAGACTTTGTTGCGTGGCATTTAATACAAAGAAAACATAACAAAATAATATATATTATAAGGTTTGAACCTTAATAATATACCCACCACATTGCAAACTTAAACCATAGTTTATGAACCTTTTGAGCCCAGACTTCAAACTAATAAAACCAAATTGGAATGGATTTCACGTTCCACTTTGCCCCTACGTCGACGGACTTTTTCGAGCCGTGATCGGTCTCCCATTAGCCGATGTTGGGGCCCCTCGGATTTCAAAAATAAAACTAAACTGGATTCTATGAATTTATCGCATTCCAATCTATCTCTCGTGATGTCATGGTAAATTCTACACGTTAATACGCAATTGGTCCACATTGTTTATCGACATGGAAAATTTAAAATTCAAATGAACGAGTGCGGTTGCCTTGTGTTTTAAATGTCGCAGGTTGCATAATTTAAATGTGGTATGGCAGATCTTAAACGCGTAGAGGGCAGAGTTTGAATGCAAGATGGCGAAGATCGTAAAAATCCCATACGTAGGTATGGCTACGACCTTAAAAGAAATTGGATTTGCAGAGTTCGATGATCCCTGCGTTGTCTGTCCTTTTAGTCCTCCCCGCACGGTAGCAGTTGCAATTTAAATATTTCAACACTCCCCTTAAACTCAACTGCCGGGTTTTCTCGTCATACCCATGCATTTCCTTAAATAATTGAAACTCTTTTTGCCCCAATGGTTTTGTCAAAATGTCTCGTAAATCGCTCCCTCTGTTCCCGCAATGTCTCAATACAATTTCTCCATTGTTCATTGCTCCCCGATGTAGTGAAACTTGGCATCTATGTGTTTCTTTCTCTTGTGAAACATCGAATTCTTTGACAATGCTATGGTCGAGCTATTGTCACAATAAATTATTGTGCCCTTTACTTGTTCCCGACATAAACTTCTCAACATTCTCCTCATCCAAATTTGCTTGACATGTTGCTATTGTAGTTGCCACATACTCTACCTCTACTCGTAGATAAAGCCACAATTGTCGTTTCTAGAAGCCCATGTAAATGGCTCCGAACCCATATGAAAAACATAACCAGATGTACTTTTCTAGTCATTTATACTTCCCGACTTCAATCACTGTCAAGTATATCCAATCAATTTAGAATTTTTTGAAGTGGTATATAGAATTCCATACCTTTTAGTTCCTTTCACATACCTCATAATTCTTTTTGATGCTTGCCAATGTGCCTCCTTTGGCCTTTCCATAAATCTGAAATTAAGCTCACGAAAGATGCATAATATCCCTGCCTAGTTGTAGTCAAATACATGAGGCTTCCAAATATGCTTTTGTACAAACTAGGATCAAAAATCCTTGTTGTCGTCTTCTCTACTCGAGTTTCAATCCCATCACCGTAGGGGTAATTACCGCCTTGCAATCCCTCGCATATTAAATTTTTCCAAATTTTCATTTACATATTTAGCTTGAGAGATAAAAATTTTATTTTCATTTTTCTCTACTTCTATTCCTAAGAAGTATTTCAGCAATCCCATATCGTATGATCTCAAATTCATCCTTCATGACTTGTTTTAAAATTCTCAATGAGGTAAGCATCATTACTCGTAAAGATCACATCATCAACATATAAAACAACAATCGACATCTTACCATCTTTCTCTTTGATGTACAATGTGGGTTCTCCTTCACATTTGTCAAACCCATTTTCCAGCTTGATGGGAATATATCCTACTATACCATGCTCTTGGTGCTTGTTTCACCCCATACGGAGCTTTTCTTCAATCTGCATACTTTATGCTCTTGGACTTCTTTCTCATAGCCCGTAGGTTGTGCAATATAAACCTCTTCCATCAATATTCCATTTAGGAATGCTGATTTCACATCCATTTGGTAAATTTTCCACTTATGTTGTCCTCGCTATGGACGACTCGCTTCTCATCGTTTCCATTCTTTGCAACCGATGCAAATGTTTCCTCATAATCTCTTCCATGTTGCTCGCTTGTAGCCTTTGACAACAAGTCTAGCCTTATGCCTTCAATCTTACCTTCAGAATTTCTCTTGGTTTTATAAACCCATTTTACTCCAATGACTTCCTTACCTTTTGGGAGATCAACCAATTCCCATGTTTTATTTTTTCTCTATGGCATTCATTTCTTCATCCATAGCATCTATCCATTTCTCATCTTTCACAACTTTCCTCAAAATGAATAGGATCATCGACATGACAATAAAATGCAAATAAAGAGTTCATGCCTTCATTGTTGCTTCTTGTTCATAGATCTCATTCAAACTTCGAATCGGGTTCCTCTTTCACTCGATGTACTTGTACTTGTAGAAGCACTCAAATCTTCTCCTTGTGCAGTGCTTGGAGAAGCATCGCTATCACTTCTCAAGGGTGTTTTCATACCGCTTATGGTGTCCCTTGTTGTCCTTGTGTTGGTGGAGGTCGTGTTGCTAATGAGATGTTCCTTTCGGCCATTTCTTCCTCATCATCATCATGAGACAAACAACTCTTCACATTGACTCTTTTCTCAATGCTTTCATCCCATGCTTCTTCCTCAATGAACTGCACATCTCTCGCTTATAATAAAATTCTTGGTGTATGGGTTATACAACCCGTATGCCTTGGATTCTTCACTGTATCCAATAAATATGCACTTCTCCCCCTTATCGTCCAAATTCTTCCTTAGTCGATTTAGAATGTGAGCATAAGCCACACAACCAAAAACTCTCATGTGGGTGACACATTGTTTTATGCCACTCCATGCTTCTTCCGAACTCGTTCATCATCGCTTTGGTTGGGCATCTATTCAAGCCGTATGCTCGCACAATGTAAAACTTTAGCGCAATATTCATTTGGCAAATGTTTTGCCTTCAAGATACTTCTTACCATATCCATGATGGTCCTATTTTTCCTTTCAACAACTCCATCTTGCTCGTGGTGTGTACCTTCTGTCAGAATTGCTTGTGTATGCCATTTTCTCTGCAGAAAAACACGGTAAATTATTTTGAGATATACTCACCTCCTCTATCACATCCTTAAAAATTTAATATGCTACCCACTTTATTTCTCTACAAGAGCCTTAAAGTGGCGAAATTTCTCAAACACTTCATTCTTAAGTTTCAAAAAATAAACCCATGTTTTTCTTGTGAAATCATCAATGAAGGTCAGAATATAGTGGATGCCTCGTTATTGATGGTGTTTTCATTGGTCCACACAAATCCGAATGGACAATTTCTAAGGGTGTCTTTGCCCTTATTGCTCTTTCCTAATGGAAATTTTTCTCTGTGTTGTTTTCCCAAGATGCAGGCTTCACATAGGCTGTCTGGTTTATCAATCAATGGTAATCCCTTTACCATTCCTTTCATATGCAACAAATTCAATCCTCCAAAGTTGAGATGTCCAAATCTCAAATTCCATAACCAGTTTTCATCTTTCACTTCCTCTTGAAAGACCTCTTGTGTTACAACTGCTACATTCCTTCTTTCCTTCAAGTCTGCTTTGAGCTTGAGAGGAAACATCCTATTTCTTGTCATATGCACCTCTGCAATGAATTTCTTGCTTGGAGGTATGTCCATGATTGTGCACACATTATTTTTTAAAAATACAGTGTAGCCCTTGTCAATGAGCTGTCCAATGCTCAAAAGATTACATTTCAAGCCAGGTACATAGTATACATCTAGCACAAACTTTTGTTCTCCATTTCTTGCCAGGATACTTACTCTGCCTTTTTCCTTGATAGAGATCTTACTATTAGTTCCTGTTGTTACTTCAGATTTAACATTTTCATCAAGATTGGCAAACATTGCTATGTTTCCAGTCATGTGGTTGCTACAACCTGAGTCTAAGAACCATTCATCATCTTGTCTATCTTGTGCTACATTACATGTTAACGGCACATTCTTCTGGTTCTTTTCTTCTTTTGTAAAATTTGCATTCTGCCTATTATTCATGTCATATTGCTTTTTCCTACATTCATTTGCATAGTGCCCATATTTCTTGCAATAATGACATTAGACTTGGGATTTGTCATAATTTTGTCTGTGTGCTTGATTTTGTCCACTTTGCTGGCTACTGCCTTGGCCTTGGTTCTGATTTTGGTTGCTACCCCTTCCACTTACAAGGTTGTTTCTTCCTCCTCTGTTTTGGCTTCTGCCTCTTCCTTTTCCTCTATAGTTTCCTCTGCCTTGACCTCTTCCTCTTCCAAAGGAAATCTGGGTCTTGAAGGCATGCTCCAAAGATGAGTTTTCTGTTATACCCAATCTTTTTTCATGTGTCATCAGTGATGCATGAAGCTCATCAACTGTGAACTTTGAGAGATCCTTTGTCTCTTCAATGGTTGTGACTATCACATCAAACCTTGAGGGTAAGCTCCTCAACACTTTCTCCACTATTCTTCTCTCTTCCACTATCTCTCCATGAGATCTCATTTGGGTGACCAACCCAATCAACTATGTGAAGAATGAGTCTATTTTGTCAAACTCCTTCATGCAAATAATTTAAAAATCCCTTCTCATTAATTAAATTTTTGCAGTCTTCACCTTCTCCATACCTTGGTAGGTTGTCTGGAGGGTATCCCATGCATCCTTGGACCTCTTAGCTGCTGCTATCCTTGGAAACACACTCTCATGCACTGCTTAATAGAGATAGAAGAGATCTTTTGAGTCCTTCTTCCTATTGCTCTTCAACAAATCCTTCTCTGCATGTGTTAAGGCATTAAAAACATTTTCATCTACTGGTTCTTCAAAACCATCTTCAACAAACTCCTATACATCCTAAGAGGCAAACAAGGCTCTCATGGTGATTGCCCAATAGTCATAGTTCTTCCCATTAAACTGTGGGAGTTGAGTATTTCCAATACTCATGCTTGTGCTGGCTCTTGCCATGGCTAGCACACTGAACTATGCTTTAAAGTTGACTGTGTTTTTAAACAAACTGTCTCTCTTCTTAAAAATACAAACTCTGTCTCTGAGGACTGCACTCTTTAAACACAAAACAAAACATTATTTTTGTAAAATACCTGGTCTTTGCTGAGCCTTCACACTGCTGGAGAACTGCTTCAACAAATCCTTCCTTCATCTCCTTTGACAAACTTCAAAGAGCCTGGACTAGCTCCGATACCATGTTGGAATTTTTGAGTATTCCAAAACACATACAGAGGAATAAAAATAATTCCTCCTCTCAACACAGAGATTAAAAAAAACTTGCTGGACAGAGATGGCACACAAGCAGCTTCTATTTCATTAAAAATAAAAATCTATTACAATATGATATTCTTCCTCCTCTAAGGGATTACAAAATGGAACTGCTTCCCACACACAGTGTCCTCAAATTTCCTCTCTGTCTCTTACAAAAATTGCACACTCACAGTACAATCTTCCTTCTGGCATTACATTCAAAATGCACATAGTCACTGCATATAAAAATGCTCTCTCAATTTTTTATACTGAGTCACACTCTGTTTTTTTACACACGCTGTCTCAAAAAATATATATATACAGTAAAAAATTTACATCACTATCTTTTTGTTTTTGGCTTTCGGGCCTTTTAAAACTTTTCATAACAAAACTATTAAAAAGAAAGAAGACAACTTATCTTTATATATATATTATAAATATTGAAAAATATTTATAATATATATGTATTAAAACTTGTACATATATATATTAACCGAATATATATATATATATATATATATATATATATATATATATATATATAGTTCCAAATTCAAAGACTTTGTCACGCAGAATTTAATACAAAGAAAACATAACAAAATAATATATATTATAAGGTTTGAACCTTAATAATATACCCGCTCCATTGCAAACTTAAACCATAGTTTATGAACCTTTTGAGCCCGAACTTCAAACTAATAAAACCAAATTGGAATGTATTTCGCGTTCCACTTTGCCCCTATGTCAGCAAACCATTTTTCAGTGCAATCGACCTCCCATTGGCTCATGTTGGGGCCCCCGGATTTTAAAACTAAAACTGAACTGGATTCTATGAATTTATCGAGTTCCAATCTGTCTCTGTGACGTCATGGTAAATTCTGCGCGATAAGACGTGATTGGTCCACGTTTTTTGTTGACTTGGAAAATTTAAAATTCAAACAAATGGCACGGTTGGCTTGTGTTTTAAAGCCGTAGTCTAAAAAGGTAACAAAATGGCCCGGAATCCGACAGAGATTTTGAAAAAATCCGGCAAATATTTTATCATATTCTTGTTTACAGTTGTTAAACTTTAGTATTTTGGGTGTCCTAAGGGTTTTTGATAGTGTTGAATCCATTTCCACTCTCAAAAATGGATTCCAAACACTACAACTACCTCATTTTTTGAATTTTATTGAACCAGATTCCGGCAAAAACCTGTCGTCCGGGCTATTCTGTTTCTTGGGAAGACAACTCCGTGTTTTAAGTGCTGGTAGGTTGTAGAATTTAAATGTGGTATGGCAGATCTTAAATGCGCAGAGGGTAGGTTTGAATGTGGTATAGCGAAGATCAGAAACAATCCTATACAGAGGTATGGCTATGGCCTTAAAAGAAATTGGATTTATAGGTTTGATGATCTTGTGTTGCTATCCTTTTGGTCTTCCTGCATGGTGCAGTTGTAGTTTAAATATTTCAACAAGTTAGATGCAAAACAAAGTCGAATAATTTACTCAAATGTTGGAAATAAATATGGACAAGTATAGAACCAAATAACTCATGCGTAACGAATAAATAGAAAATACGATGAAAGATGGAAATGGTTACAAAACTCAACAGTTACCCACTCATGCAAATAAGAACATAACAAATTGCAACTATGAATTCCTTGAAATAGTATTTTAATAATGCATAATAGAGAAACACTTAATTCATTAAAAGTTGCGACCCTAGCCATACATTTTCAACGAATCCGTTGTGCAAAAAAATTAAATCTTGGAGGGTGGTTCTTCATTCCTAAAACCCTTGGTTCAAAATATTTACAAATACAAAATGTAAAACCCTAACGAGTTGTAGCTCAAACTACTCATGAAATTACAATTTTATCAAAGGGTCAAGCCCAAAAAATCTACGATAGAAAGTTGTGAGGAAACGAGGGTAAGAATTAAATAAAAACATGTTACTGAGTGGGTAAGTGCTGAAGAATGGAACAATAAAAGAACTTTATGAAAGGAACTTCAGTGGAAACCTTACCTACAAACCAAATCAATAGTAAGTATATGCATATACAAGTTTTTGAGCCAAGACAAATTTTGGAAATACAACCCAATGATGATAATATAAATGTTTCCATACCTTTGGAAACCAACAGGAGACACCCGATGAAAATTAGGCATAACGCCGAGTTTAGAAAGGAAAGGAAATCACCGAGAGGTTAGGGTTTCAAAAGAGGAGAGAAACAACAAAAAAATAACATTACCTCACGGTTGTGAGCATAAAACTAATTATTAAAGTCCTTGTAGGCATCACTCTATTTTTTGTTCAGGGATGGAAACGAGAGTAATAAAACACATCAACCACATATGCGAAAGAATTTAGGAACAATTAGAAACAAACGGAATTTACTAGACAAAAGAATGATTGTGCAATGAAATGAAATTTTAACGTCATCGAGACTAAAAATAGTCTATGGGACTATAGTTCTTTGTTTTTTGCCTTTTGGATTTCAGTCCTTTTCTTATTCAAATTGATGATGAGCTAGCCCAACCTTCCAACAATCTCATCGTTGAAAAGACAATGACAAGAAACTGATGCTAACATATTCCCATAACTTTCTCTGATGTCTTTGAATGCATTACATTCCAAAATGAAATGTTTTTCCGATTCCACTGCCCCAGACCTGCAAAATGTACACACTCGTTCTTCCCAAGCTTCTTTAGGTCTTTTCCACTATCCTATTTCACACCGAAGATTATGTGAGTTGGTTCTTAATTGAGCAATAAGAATCGTTGCCCTCCACAGAATGTTAGCTCCAATGTACTCTTTTTGTTGGAGATCATACGTAGGGTCGAATTCTTCAATGTAGTACTTATTCTTTCTACCCAACTCTATTCCCAATACCTGTTTACGAAATTTCTCCATAACAAAATTCTTCAACTCCTTGCTATTTGTGGGACAAGCATTGAGGTAGATATTCCATTTTTTCATCCATGTGCAGTTTTGTCTCATCCATGTTTTCTTTCTTTCACTCATGCCTTCCTTGAAGATAACATTAGGCCATCTACCTACACCCATTTTCTCAATTCTTTTTAGATATATTATGATATGCACCATATCAATTACTTCGATGGGAGTTGCTCCTGTTTCACTCAACATTATCTCATAAGGTACATAAATTTTTATTTTGAACTTGCTCATGATCAAGACTTTTTGGATTTTGTCAATTTGCTTCCATTTTGAGACAAGGGTGCTGCTAGCCCACAATTCACACCCATATAGAATCACTGGACAAACTAGGAGTCCCAAGAAACTTTAATCGTTTTCCAATCCCGTAACTTTGCCTCTCTACATCTGTTTTGAAGAGCATATAAGAATTTCCACCCTCCTAAAATTCTCTTCTTTCTGCAGTCCTCCCAATTAAGTTTGTTGTTGAAATCGATCCCAATGTATTTGTACTCATTTACTTCTTCAAGAGTGTTGCCTTCAAAGAATAATGTATACTGACTCTGCTTCCTTTTATTAGAGAAAATCATTATCTTAGTCTTTCTAATATTGACTTGCATCCCCACTGCTCTACAAAAAAGCTCAAGGGCATATAGGTGCATCTGCAATCCATGGGCCGATTTAGAAATCAATACAAGATCATCAACATATAAAAGAAGCTTTATCACAAACTCCCCAAACCGAACACCATCCCCACCTTGCACATTTAGCCACTCTTCCAATTTATCAATATATAAACCAAAAAGAGTAGGGGATAGAGGGCAACCTTACTTGACTCCAATGTCACTTCTAAAGCTTTTTGAAATACCCATTGAGGTTCTAATTTTGAATTTCACCTCTTCATAAAGTCTATGGACAACAGCTATATAATGCAAAGGAATTTCATGTTCTTCCATTCTACGCCACAACTTATCTCTAGGGACTGTGTCAAATTCCTTTTTGAAGTCATCAAAACAGCAAAATACTTCTTCCTTATCCCCCCAAACCTTTTCGATAATGTCTCTCAACGTGATTTCATGATCCACTGTCGAATGCTTCAGCCTAAAACCCGCTTGTCCTTTTTCCCTCTTTTCTTTTAGTTCTTCCCACTTACTAATTCTATCTCCTACCATGCTACCAAAAAGCTTTGCAAACAAAGCATTGATCACAATGGTTCTATAATCGGACAGATTATTAATGTCTCCACTTTTAAAAGGGGGTATTGCTATGCTAGTTGTCCAGTCTCTTGGGAATCCTTGTTGAATGATGTTGTTGAATATTTCCATGATATGCGGTGCAAGAGTGTTCCTTCCCCATTCTAGATACTCTACTTGAAGTTCAACCAAGTCTTTGGCCTTTCTTGTTTTCAGCTTTTTAATTCCAATCTCCACCTCCTGTAATGTGAAGAGCTTTGTAGTTGTGTTGAGCCCCAGAGGAGGCTCAACCTATGATTCTTTCTCATAGATTTGTCTTGCATATTCAAACCATTGATTAGTTGTAATATTATTTTCGATTTGCTTCTTCCTTGGTTGAAGTTCCTGCCAGAAAATTTTTGGGTTATTCTTGCCTAGATATATTAACTCTTCTCGCCTTGTTTGCATGAACTCATCTTTTTTCCTTTTTAGTATCTGCTTATATAACTTTACATTCATATTCTCCTTGCCTATCTTTTTCAAGGTTCTCCTTTCGATTTTGCATTCTTCATCAAACCAAGAATTTATAGGGAAACAATTTGATTCTGATTTCCTATTTTTTGCTCTTTTGTACTTCGCAAGTGCCATTTGCATTATATTTGTTAACTCATGGCTGTTGAAGCTTTGGAAACCGGTTTTCTCTTTCTGAATTAATCTCTCCATCATTTCCTTGAAGATCGTACAATTTTCTTGTGTTAAAATAATTTTTCCCCTTGGTAGTGATTGCCGAGAGCATTGAATTTTTCTCTTATGTTGCCTTTCTTCTACCCATGATATCATCATATAAATTGGGTTATGGTCTGATTTTAAGTCCCAATTATGCTCTCCAATCTTAACTTCACCTATCTTTTCTATCAAGCTTTGTGAACAAATCACATAATCAACGACACTTTCCCATTGTATGTGTTGCAAGTGAAGTTCCCAGACCTTTTCCACCTATCCAGACCATTGCAAATAATTAAGTTTAAAGCCCCACACAGTGTAAGAAATTTCCCTCCAAAATTATTGCTAACTTTTTCATCTTCTGAACATCTCATCCATTGGGGATTCTCTTGTTTAGTGAGCCAAATAGGATTATGATCCTCTTTGCGACAAATAATACTAGCTTGCTGATCTGTTGTTCTAGCATTAAAGTTGCTCACTAAAAGCACTTCTCCCTGCTAATAGTACGTAGCAATATCTTGCTTTAAAGCTTTAAAGGAACACCAGATGATTTGATAATTGAATTTACCTTGTTAGGGTTTGGCTCAAAGTTGCAAAGCTCATCCATAGAGAGCCAAAGACGCAAATGTACCAACGGTGTCATGGAGGGGACGGTTAGTTACCCTTAACTGTCATGTGCACATGAGATCCATTTGATTTGAAACACTAGGAATCGATAACAATGATCAATAAATCTATCAAATTCAAATCACACCACCAACCCCATTTATTTGCATGGCATGTGGGATTCGAGAAAGTTTCACTGAGCCTTACATTATAGTCATGCGGTGGAGTTAATAGACATATTTTTTTGTTGAAAAAAATAACTCATTTCAAATACTCATAATAAATGTCTCCCATTTAGATATAGGTCTAATGTTTCGCCATATGAAAACACAAATCATGTAGGAATATTTTGGACAGTTGACTCCCAATTGATCTCACATAAGACCCTTTTCAATATTAAATGTTAACCCAAAGTTAGACTAGGAAGTAAATTGTTAACCATTTATAACATATAATGCATAATAATTACTTTGGACCTTGTATTTAGAGTACTTTGAAAAAAAAAACATATAAAATGATAGTTCATGTGACATTATATGAGGTTGGCTAGTGGAATTACAACAATACACACACACACAGACACACACACACACACACACACACACACACACACACAGTGTATAGTTTTGTGCAATGTAAAACCATGGGGTGCTAATTTTACATCTTTGGATTTACATAGCAAATGTAATCAAAATATTTTTCCTTCACTATTATAGTAAATGATATATAGTCTACTTATAGATGATAAACTGATGAAAAATAAATAAAAATTAAGGGGATGTTACAAGTGGTATTAGAGCCTATTTTACCACACTGTGACCACTGTTATAGCATCATTTTTCACCCTTATGTGATTCATGATTGTTTTTATGGCCTTGGGCACCCATTCCCATAGACTTGGACAAAATTCACTAAAAAACAGTGTTAAAAATCC
Organism: Pinus albicaulis; assembly: GCA_034641835.2. Classification (NCBI taxonomy): domain Eukaryota; kingdom Viridiplantae; phylum Streptophyta; class Pinopsida; order Pinales; family Pinaceae; genus Pinus; species Pinus albicaulis. The sequence continues at coordinate 29,703 of JAXQQM020064969.1, read as the reverse complement.
CATACGCGGTTATTCCCAGCTTTTTCCGCGTGTATACGTGAGTCCATACAGACTTTTCCGCGTATGCCATTAAAATTATTAAAAAATATATAAAAATTCCCTATTTTCGGGCTGGGTTGATGGTTACTCCAGTAGTTCAACCACCCTAGCATGTGGCCAACTGTTTCCAACTGATTGAAACTACTTTGAGGGTGTATAAAAAGCCCTCATGTGTATGGCCTAAGGGAGAGAGAAATTATTGATATTATACTCTGTTGGAATCCCTAATCCAAGTCTGGTTTCTCGTGCCTCCTGCACTTTCACAGTTCAGTATAGGAAACCCTTGTTTCATTGAGATGTTCATCCATCTATATGTCATCTCATGTGCACAACTTCTGAAGGAATCTTAGCAAGGCAAGGGTGGGACGAATCCAGAAGACGGTCTCGTTAAAGATCGTGGGAGGATTCAGGTGATCTCTCCACTTTTTACTACAGTACATGCTATTCATAATACAGAAGAACCATTTTGTTCCTGAAATACACGTGTTGGAATCTGCTTGCATATGTGAAAACATTGATTATTTAAGCATTTATTATGGTTTATTTAATGTTTCACGTGGATTTCACTAACGTTTAGGGTAGATATATATTGTACAACCAGTTCTTCGTGCTTGTTTTCTTCTTGGTTTTCAGGTTAAGGAGGAAGAAGGGTTGTTGGGGGTTTGGACCCCATGGGATCTACTACAAACATAGGACCTACGGTAAGTTCCTCGATCTACTCTATCTAGTTTTTCATGAATGGATATGGTTGTGTGAGTCCTTCTTGAATTGCATGCCCTGATCTGTGGAGGTTTCAACCCAACAAACCTTTAGGGAGTTATTTCCCGAAACAGAACTGGCGACTCCACTGGGGACCACATTCTTGTGATTCCCCTGTTGGGTGGTTTCAGTGGTTTTCACGATTTCCAACAGTTTTTATCATCTTTTCCAGTCCAGTTAAGCTTTTCTTGGTTAGACTAAAGACCTGGTTCTATATCCAGGCTTGATTTTTTATATTTTTCATTAGTTGCCTTTTCATACGCTGGTTTCTTTGCACACAGATGCGTATACATGCGAGTTTTGTTAGAGGAATCCGTGTATACGCAGGTTTCCCTTAACATAGATGCGTATGCACGCTTGTTGCATAACTTATAGGTAGCGTATGCCTGGGCAAGTTTTGAAATTTTTGATTTCTGAGCTTTTTGGTCTTGTCTGCCTGTGAAGATCTGTTCCTGCAGTATCTTTGTAGTCTCTGGATTGGGTTGAAAGTGATTATCAGTATTTTTCTCTCTTGTTTGATTGAAAACTAAATCATTTGGAAAATCTTGTTTTTCTGGTGCTTGCATTTCTGGTTTGAGTACCGAGATCTCTTTCTTGGGATTCTTGGTTGTTCTGCTTAATCAGAACACAGAGCTTCTGCTCAAATACTCTTTCCTACCTTTATGTCTTGCTTTGCGCTTTAGTCTTTGCCTTCTTTTGGTTAGTTTTCTTGGTTTCATTTGACTAGGTCTTGTTGCAATTTTTGAAGAGTCATTCTTGGTTCTTTGAAGTTTTTGTTTGCTGCAAGGGTGTGCTATTATTCTAAGCTGAATTGTTGAGTTTCTTGTCTTCCTTGTGCTCACATGAATCTTGCTACCAAGTAGCACTATAAGATTTGGAGCATTCTTGTTGAAGTCTTGTTTGAAATTCAAAGTTGTTTGGCTTGGAATTTTGATAGCTTTCTTGGTCTTGTTGAAGTCTTTCTTTTATAAAATTCAAAAAGCACAAAAACATTTTTGTTTTTCCTTTGCTTTTGTTTTGCGTTTTTGTTTTGGTTTCCTTTCATCTTTTGGAACTTTGGTGAGATTTCTTGCTTTTGGTTTTTGACTTGACTTGGGAAGGGAATTGTCATTGGTTTCTTTCTCTTATTTCAAGTGTATTTCTGTGTCCTTTTGCTGAGATTTTCTGATTTGGAAATTAGCTTGGTGGACAACTGAAAAGTGATAAAACTAAAGGATTCTTGGGAAATTTCTCTTTGTTTCGATAGATTTTTGCATCTTAGAAGTAAACATCATCTTAGTGATTTGCATTTGGTGCACTTAAGCATTTAGTCTTTTTCATAGATTTTGTGAGTGTGAGCTTGTTATTCGAAAATAAAAAATATATAAACTTGTAGAACCCGTGTAGAAATTGCTCTTCATCGAAAGACAAATTTTGCATCTGCATATAGTTTTGTTTTCATTAATTTCTTTTCTGCGTCACAAAACACCACAAGTTTCATTGCCATATCCCTTTACTTAATAAAAGCCAACTAAAATAAGCGCTATAATCTAAAAACAACTAGCAAATATTTTTACTAAGTGTCATACACCAACTAGCTAGGTTGTAGGGCCTTGGATTAGGTGAGTGGAGAGTTAACTCTCCAAGGTCGCTCAAACTGAAAACATAGAAGTTGATTAATTGAGCGAAATCCAACTCCGTTAGGTGGACCAGGAAATCTCTCCTCCAGAGAGTAAAGTGCGAGGGGAAGTGAAGGCCGAGAAGAGAGATACCCCCTCCCTGATTTGCTGGATCTAACCTCAAGACCATTCCGCCCGGCTTCTGACACGGATTGGCGCCCATAGTTGCCATTCCTAGGTTCCACACATGTGACTGCGGGGGGGAATACCCGTGGTACCTGAGGCAGACGTCGTATCACTTCAGCAATACTTCTGGGGGGTGCCCTTGCGAAGCTTGGGTGCTTGTGCCGGCAAAGGCTGTTGTTTGGAGGTCGGCGTAACTGTTTCTGATACCTTCGCTAGTAGGCCTGGGCCGTAATTATCCCAGACTACTTTCGGGAGGTCCTATATTTCGCTTTCTTGTATTTTGGTGTCTGGTCCTAATCACCCAGAGCAGAAATACCTGAAGGCTGCTTGTTTGGTTGTATCTCAGGGATATTTTTAGTGAGTGCTCTTTGCTCCTTAGCTTTCCTAGCTTGATATTTTTTTGAGTCTAATTAATCTATTAAAGTGGCTGATCAAGCACCTCGTCGTTCGAGGAGAATCCGGGGGTTATCTCCCGAGAGTGCAGAGCCTTCTCCGAGAAGGCGTAGGAGTAATTTAGCAGGTGAATACCACCTTGTGGTATCTGACACAGTGGAGAGAGATCCTCCACAAGGGTTTGAAGGTCTTGTTTTTGGTTCTGGTGTCGATTTTGAGAGGAGCGTTCCGCTCACCTCTAGAGTCTCGTTTCCGCGAGAAGTAGGAGAAGAAGTAGAAGTAGAGGAAGTATCTCAATCTTCTGAGTCACTTCCATCTCCTCTTTCTCCTGATTATTCGTTTGTTGTGGAGTACATCGGACCTGAGTTTGCAAGACCAAAAGATCCTCCATACTATTCATATCTTTCGATGGCCACGACTAGGAACGCAGCTTCGGCTGTGAGTACTGCAGGCATTCAGACCCCTGCTTCAGTAGGAGGAGGGGGCACTATTGCTATATCTACAATTGCATATAGTACTGCTGTGTTTGGCTCTGGTCACACCCAAGCACAAGCTTCTCATTCTGGTCCCTTTTGTTTCGGAATGCCCACTAGTGGGATTCCTTCGTTTTCCTTCTCTGTCGTTTCAGCTGCATCTACGCCCATGTCTTCCATGGCGAGTGGATCAGCTTCTTTTCAAGGATTCCCCTTTGGGAGTGGACATATTCCTAATCTGAATCCTTCCTTAGGTTCTTTTCCTTTTACCTCCCAGACCCAGAGTTTTAACCCTTGGTCAGGAGGTCAGAGTTCGACAACCTTCACTGGTTGGAATCCTATCTTTACGTCAGCGGGGGTTGGGAATCAGTTTTACGCTGGTCATCAAGGGAATACTTCTTTCCCTTCGTCAAGTGCCTATCAGGATTTTTCTCCTCTGTCTAATGCATGGAACCCTTATTAGGGGCTTTCCTCTTCATTTAATACTTTGGGAGGGGGAACTGGTCAGGTCTTTGGTAACTCTTCGTTGGGAGGGGGGTCTTCTCCTTTTTCTATGAGTCCTTTCTGGCAACCTGGTGCCTCATCAAATCTAGGCTATTATTTTCAAAATGTTGGGAATCCATCCCACCAAGGATTGAATCCTCAAGCTACTCCTCGTTTACCCTTTCTGGCAACGTTAAACTTGCCAGATTTGTCGAAATTGACTAACGATCCGATCCGATATAGTCCGGGGTGGCCTTCGGTTCCTACCAAACTTCCTTCAGACATTCCAAAGTTTGAAGGCAAGAATGGAGAGGACCCGGCTGACCATATCACCACTTTCCATCTTTGGTGCTCATCTAACTCCCTATTTGACGATTCAATTAGGTTGAGATTGTTTCAGCGCACCTTGATGGGAAACGCTGCCAAGTGGTACATTGAGTTGGTTGGGGGCAGCTTTGCTACATTTGGAGATCTGGCTACTACATTTCTCAACCAATTCCAGTTGCATGTCCGTTATGACGCCGTGACTGAACTCTTGGCTAATTTCAAGCAGGACGATGCAACCCACATTTATGATCATATTCAGGAATGGCGGAGAAGGAAGAGGCTTATTAAAGCTCATATTCCTGGTGAATTCCTCTTGGAATGGTTCTTGAAATCATTGTAGTCAGACATTTCTAAGGATGTATCCCTGTCTGGGGTATTTTCTGAGGAGCAGGCCATTTTTAGGGCCTAGCAGCTTGAATTGATATATTCTCAGTCTGGGGTCCTTCAAAAATATTTGCCTAATGCTCCGCGCTCCAAGTTAGACTTGTCTAAGCCTAAGCCCGGTCCTCATGGTGATGAACTTGTTGGATCGATCAATAGTGGTGCAGCTAACCTGCTTAGTCAATTGCAGCAGTTGTCTATACAATCTGCTTCTTCTGGTCAGGCTGTGCCTATTGAGTCATCGCCTTCTCAGTCTTTGTCGGTGAATGTCGTTCAGTCTTCTAACCCCAAAGGAAATCAACAATCCAAAGGGAAGAAGAAGGGACGTAATAAGAAAAAGGGCAAGAATGGGAAGGGTAATGCAAAGTCTAACAAGCAGGGTGGTGAGGGGCCAAAGGATAAGAATAAAGTGAAGTTTCCATGCAAGTTATGTAATGGAGACCATCTTACTCACCTTTGCCCCAAGATTCAGGATGCTCAGCGCTTGTTAGCTCAACAGTGTTCTTCTAGTTCACAGGCTGTGCTGACTAACCCTTTTCCCCAAGGGCAACAACTTGTTGTTGGCGCGAATCAAAATCCCGGGGCTTCCTCTGGGGGCACCCAGGAAGGGGAAATTCCATCAAACATTTTCATGATGAGTGCTCACGCGGATATCGCCACGAGATCCCGTGATTATGGCGAAGTTGAGGCTTTGAAAGCCAAGGGTGCTCCCGATGCTATTGAGTCGCTTCATATTCCGAAGCCTACTGTTGAGCCTATACCTCGGATGCCAAAAGCATCTGCTAACCGGGCGACGATTAATCCAAACGCTAGGGCTGCCCAGAACTACTCTATTGTAGAAGATCTAGCGCAGAGTCCTTGTGCTATGTCTGCTCTCGAGGTGCTCCAGTCTTGTCCGACTCAGCGCAGTGCTTTGCTCGCTGCTATTGGAGCTGTTGATCCAAAGAACTCTCTTATGATCACATTTGATATGTCGAATATTAAGAAGAGATTACCCCATCATATGGCCTTTCATATTAAATCGTCGTACCGGAAATGCAATATTTTTCGGACAGTCGTTGATGAGGGTGCTTCCACGTGTGTGATGTCTCTCACCTGTTGGAAGACAATTGGATCTCCCGCAGCTATCCCATCTACCACTCTTTTGACTGCGTTTGATGGTCATTCTCACAGACCCCATGGTATTGTCCCAGCTTTGCCCATCTGTGTTGGGAGAAAAACTATTAATATAGAAGTCGAGGTAGTGGATGCAAGCTTGGACTACAACCTTCTGTTGGGGAGAAACTGGATTTACGAGATGGATGTTGTTGCATCCTCATTATTTCGAATTATTTGTTTCCCTCACGAAGGGAGGATTGTTACAGTGGACCAACTAGACTGTCCTCCTGTAGACCCGAATGCATCTACTGACTCAACTGTCCCTAAATTGGATAATACCAAGGCGCCTGTTGAGAATTTAGGGGTTGGGATGTATTCTTCTTTGATGGGTACTTTCGATATCCCACCTCCTACTGTGCATATAAATGCGATTTCATCCTCCAAGGCTCCTATTCGAAGAGAGTTCTTCAGAACTCATTATTTTTCAGACCCTTGGACCTTACCTTCCCCTACTGCCACATTAGCAGAAGGTCAAGTGGGTGGAATGGCATTTCCTATGTCTGCAGCTGAGATTTCTTATCAGTCTATTGTTGACTCTGCAGACTCCATTCCATCTTCTCTTTCTCTGGAGGAGTTCGATGGCGATGTGGCTCCAGCTTGGACTCTTAATTCTTAATCTGCCCAGGATTGCCTTGATACCACTCTTCCATCTGAAGAGGCCATCCTGGAAGCAATGACTGGTGTAGAGAGACCGTGGGATGATTTGCATCATCGGTCTTACTTCTTACCTAAGTTAAGCGAAGTTGAGTCAAGTTTTCCAAGTCCTATGTCTCCTGGTCCTGTTCACCCAGTCCTGAACCCTTTAGCACCAACACAGGTATATGCTGAAGGGAACATGGCTGTGATTTCTCCAACTATCCCGGTGAACATTTCTAGGGATCCAAATATTATCGAGAATGTCTTCATTGGAGCTGAATGTTCCTCTGAAGAGATTTATATTTACACCGATCTCTTCAAAGAGTTTAGGGATGTGTTCGCTTGGTCTTATGAAGAAATGCCTGGTATAGATCCATCTATTGTCCAGCATGAGATCAAGACTTACAAAAACACTAAGCCTGTAAGGCAGAAGCTTCATCCGGTCAATCCTAGGAAGGCAACAGCTATCAAAGCTGAGGTGGAGAAGCTGCTCAAGGCAGGGTTCATTTACCCGATTCCTTTGACTGAATGGGTTTCAAACCCTGTTCCTGTAGATAAAAAGCAAGGAACCATTCGAGTATGCATTGATTTTAGGGACCTTAATAAAGCATGTCCTAAAGATAATTACCCCACACCATTTATTGATCAGATTATCGATGAGTGTGCCGGTAATGATATTTTCTCCTTCATGGACGGTTTTTCTGGATATAATCAGATTACTATCCGTCCTGAAGATCAGCATAAGACTGCCTTTATTTGTCCCTGGGGTACGTTTGCTTACAAGAAGATGCCTTTTGGTCTTAAAAATGTTGGGGCTACCTTTCAGCGGGCCATGTCATATGCCTTCCACGACATCAAACATATCATCGAGGCGTACTTGGATGATTTAGCTGCTCATTCTCGAATGAGAATGGATCATCCCATTCACCTCTTTCGAGTATTTTAACGGTGTCGTTTCTATAAGATTAGATTGAATCTGAACAAGTGTGTTTTCGCCGTCACATCCGGTCGGTTATTGGGATTTATTGTGTCTAGGGAACGGATAAGGGTAGATCCCTTCAAAGTTGAGGCAATACTTCAGTTGCCTCCCCCGTCCTCTATTCGTCAACTTCAAAGTCTACAAGGAAAGGTTAATTTTCTTTGAATATTTATCGTAAATTATGCTGAAGTTACAAAGGGATTTATGAGATTGTTGAAGAAGGGAGTTCCATTCTTTTGGGATGACTTCGCTCAGCGCTCATTCGATGCTTTGAAAAAAGCATTGACCTCTGCTCCTTTATTGAGTCCACCTGATTATAGCAGGGATTTCCTTTTGTATTTGGCAGCAGCAGAATCTACTATCGGTATGGTTCTAGTTCAGGAAGATGACGCTCTTGTAGAGCATGTTATATACTACCTTAGTCGAGGCTTGGTAGGTCCTGAACTCCGGTACACTCCGATAGAAAAGTTAGCTTTAGCAGCAGTCCATGCTGTGCAGCGACTCCGACATTACATTATTCTTCGTAAAACCTATGTTTTGGCAGCAGCCAATCCATTTCAGTTTGTCCTCAGTAGGCGAGTGATTGGGGGAAAATACAATAGATGGATTGTGATTTTGCATGAATTTGATCTTGAATTTATGTCTGCCAAGTCCAAGAAATCGTTGGTTTTCGCAGAATTGATCTCCGAGTTGCCCTGTGGTGAAGAGATAGTCCATGATGAGTCCTTTCCGGATGAACATTTATTTCTTATCTCTACAAAGGATCCTTGGTATGGAGATATCATTGTATATCTTCAGACTGCGAAGTTTCCCTCTTCTTTTTCAAAAGATGAGCGTCGTAAGTTGCGTCACTTAGCTAAAAGTTATGTGATTATCGGTGATGCTTTATATCATCGAGGGGTTGATTCAATCCTGAGGCGCTGCTTGAATTTCGAAGAAGCTGAGGCTGTGCTGAATGATTCCCACAGTGGAGATTGTGGGGGTCATTTATCTGGGCTTGCTACAGCCCAAAAAATCTTGCGTGCTGGGTAATTTTGGCCTTCGATTTTCAAAGATTGTGTTGAAGTGGTCAAAAAGTGCCATCCGTGTCAAGTATATACTCGAAAAATGCGTGCTCATCCAGCTCCGCTTTTTCCGGTCATCACTGTCGGTCCCTTTACAAAGTGGGTAATTGATTTTACTACTTGTAACCCGCCTTCGGCTAAAGGTCACAAGTATATTATTGTAGCAGTAGACTACTTTACGAAGTGGGCTGAGGCTATGTCTACTTTTGGGAACGATGGTGAGACTGCAGCTCTTTTCTTCTTCAACCAGGTTATTGCTCATTTCGGTATCCCTAAAGAGATTGTCACTGACCATGGCAGTCATTTTCAGAATAGCATGATGGCTGAGTTGGCTTCGAAGTTAGGTTTTCGACAGGAGCATTCATCTCCATATTATCCTCAGGCCAATGGCCAGGTGGAAGCTGTAAATAAATCATTGAAGACCATTCTTCAAAGGAAAATTGATAAATCTCGGTCCAACTGGCATATCATGCTATATCCTGCACTTTGGGCATACAGGACGTCAGTTAAAAATGCAACTGGCTTTACTCCGTTTCAGTTAGTTTATGGGCTGGAATTCGTATTTCCTATTGAATGCGAGATTCCTTCACTTAAGTTAGTTGTTGAGCTTCTTCCGCACACTTCTAGTCTGGCAGAATGTCTCCTTCGTCTGGAACATCTCGATGAGCAGCGTCGGGATGCCGCCACGATGAATGAGGCGCATAAAAACCGAGTAAAAATTCAGTACGATAAGACGGTCAAACCTAGGGCTTTCTCAGAAGGTGACCTTGTTTTGGTTTATGCCCAAGACAAGGATGCCCTGGGGGCAGGAAAATTTAAGTCTATGTGGTATGGCCCCTTCATCGTTAAGAAAGTCCTTAAGAAAGGAGCTTACACCTTGGTTGATTTCGAAGGGAACGAGTTGTCGGAGCCCAGAAATGGGCTCTACTTGAAAAAGTATTATGCCTGGGCTTCGGTCTGGCATATCGCTTTTGTATATAGTTTTTGTTGTTTTGTACATATCTGGTTTTTAGGTTTTGGTATGATGGTGATTTTTTTGATCTGCTTTGGCAGGTTGTGTCCAGTGATGAGTCATTACGGTTTCGTCGATGGTGCTAGTAGACACACCCGGAACTTGGCTTCCGCGGCTTGGGTGCTTCATCATCCATCCGGTCAGCTGTTAGTATCAAGAGGAGTCTGCATTGGTCCTGCTTCCAATAATGTAGCAGAATACACTGCAGTTATTCATCTACTCTCGGAGTCAATATCTTTGGGTGTTGATTCGTTAGTAGTTTTCTTGGACTCCCAGCTGGTGGTGTCACAGTTGAACAATACTTATCGGGTTCGAGATCCATTTTTACTCCGGTTGTTTTTGAGGGTACGTTTGTTACAACGATCATTTAAATTTTTAACTTTCATTTATATTCCTCGAGCTGACAATTGGATGGCAGACTCGTTAGCTAATCAGGCACTTGATTGGCATATTAATCATTCAATACAATAACATTTAATCATCAAAAACATCATACATTTTGTCATACATTTGTCACATCATATCAAATCGCTGTATATATCATCAGAGTGTTTCAAAAACTATACAAAATCTGGATCCATAAGTCATACAAAATTTGGGCTTATGCCCTATCATGTTCAGTATCAAAAAATATATAGTCATCCGGTAAATCAAATCTAGCTACTCCTGTGGTCCCTGCCCAGAAGCTGTGTTCCTACAGAACATGATCATAGTCGCGACTCGGCGGAATAACCGCACCCAGTCATGGGGTACTCCTACCACTCGTCTCTGGATGGCCTCGGGAAGATCCTCCACTACCGCCATGGGCACTTGGCGGGTTAACCCCTCCAAGTTCCTCTGTACTGCATGGAGAGTTCTCTCCGAGTATACTGTATCCACCTCGCCTCTGCGACGCTTATGTCGCGGGTATCCCTCAGGTCTGACTGGTCCAACATCTGCATCATGATCATTATAATATTGTAAGTCTTTTGAATCCAATTAAAAACATGTTTCATTTTTTCATACATATTGAAAAAATCCAAAAAAAATACATAATCAAAAATCAAACTTACCGACTGCTCCCCATGCTGCGCCAGCTGGAAGAACGAGGTCTGGATCACCTCTGAAGTCCATCCCGGCATAGGGATAGTCGTCCACTGCGATGATCTGTTCTCCCCACCATAGGAAGAACTCATCATCCCAGGTGGTCCGGGGAACTTCGCTTCCCCCCAATCTCTTCATCATGTCTACCCAGCGGGCAATTCTTGGGTCTCTCGGGCTACTGATGGTAGAGATCACTATGGGTCTCAGTAATGGAATCTTCTCGAAGAAGAATGTCATCAGAATTGTACCGTATCCAAAATGTTTTGTTTTTACTTGGCGGATAGAGGTCAATTGTTGCTTCATGTTCATCAGTAGGGCTGAGCACCAAGCATATACATGAGTTAAGCACTCCACTGCTATACTCATATGGGTCCTGGAAGCCTGGTGTAGGGAGGCAGATCCTGCCACCCTGCCAATGGTGAAAAGGAGGATTTTCATGTAAAAATCCCTTATATCTCTTATGGCAATCTGGGTTCCAACTTTCTGTGCTCCCCGTACGCAATACACGTGGACATAATCTTCCACGGTGAGCCCTCCCAAAGGCTTACCGTGCAAGTCTATTGGCTCACCCCTCCGGGAGAGTCCAGTAATAAAATATATATCCTCCACTTCAATGTGTATGGGCATCTGATCTATCATAAAGCAGTCCTCTTCCGGTACCCAATAATTAACAAGCATTTCAAGTAACCAGACATTGCTTTTCATATTTGGCATCTTAAAGAACTTAAGTAATCCACAATTCCGAAGAATATTCAGTGATGCTTGATCCTGCATGACCTCTTGATCAATTGCACTGTGTTCATGCTCCCTCCAGGAGATGGTCATCCTGTAAAATTTCAACAAATCCTTCATTAGCTATGCACTTTTTGATTTGGGTCTGCGCATACGCAACTTTCTTTCTGCACAGTCGCGTATATACACGACTTTCATATTACAAACCCGCGTATGCGCAAACCCGCGTTTTTTGGAAAGGGTTTCAACGGTCAAAATCTCTAAATTTTAGTTTCTGAACGGATAAAATGAAAAACAAGGATGATTGATGAACTTACCTGACAAATTTGACGAAAGAATTTTTTTGCTCCAGAGCACTCTTTTCCAAATCAGCAATGTAACAATGAACCAAATATGAAGTAATTTGTCTATTTATGCCCAAAATTTTTTTATGCTTACTTTTTCAATCTATCTTAAAGCTGCATAACCCGGATGCTTGGAAGTGCCCAGATTGGTATGTTTTCAGGTACATTTTTGACGAAATCGAGAAATTTTCCGGATTTTGATCCATGACTGCTGACCCGTCATGGCAGATATATGATCTTCACTGGCATATAGGTTAGGGAATCCATCCTTCCGTTGCATCTTGCATACTAGCCTCCATACTGATCACTTGCCTTAGGGTCGATCCCATCAAGTCATGAGTACTTAACCCATTTCACTCGCCGATTTTTTAATCATGGCTTGGTGGTAGAGCCTTCCTTTACATGGGCTTCCTAGTTAGTTCCTCGCTAGCACTTGTTGCCCATGCTGCGTTTTATGTAGGCTCGGGAGTCCTCTTTAGTCCCGCCATGACTTATGTGTTGAAGCTTCATTCTTCTTCTTCTTCACTATCATTTTTCTGGCTATTACCCTAGAGGCTCCCTGGTGTTGTTGAGTTGTATTACTGCATTGCATATTGGCTACTTGTTTATCCTGGCCTTTAGCCGGCTTCATTTGGACTCGATGTTTAAGCCAACTTTTGACCTTGACTTTCCGTACAAGTTAACCATTGCATGCACTTAGCTATCACGACTTGACACCTTTATACCCATGGATGGAACGTTCCTCTGAGTATCACTGACCAGTTTTCGCCACCTTGCATTAAGCATAGGATTGTTCCAATCCCAGGAACTAGTGCATCTGCTTTCTTGATACTCGTTCTATCCATTGTACCATAGCATTCTTTTATTCTTTTTCAGGCTTATTATATGAAAAAGACAAAAAAAATCAAATATAACAAAAAGAGCGGGAATGGGATGTATCTTCGTTGTTTTGATGGCAGTACAGAGTCAGTTTTTCGCCCTTGAACAAAGCACATATACTTATATATATTTCCTTCATTTGGGATGGTTTTAGTTTTGACCTAGGTTCAGCCTTTACCATGTTTCACTTGTCAGTTCTCCCCCGGTTGGTTATCTCTTCCAATCATATGGAGAGTTTGTTTTTCCTCCTGCAGGACAGACTTATACAGTGTCACTTTTTACTGCCATGGTCATCACAGAGTCGTGCTTTTGTTCAAGGGAAGTCTAGCCTGAGTCGGCCATTCTGCGGTGTCTCTTGACTCATTATTTAGTCGGCCTTCCCGGTCTTGTCAGTATCATGTTCTATCACATCAGATGTTTTGATCTTCCGCTCGTGCTGGTTTGAGAAGGTCCCCATTGACTTCTCACCGGCGGGTTTGTCTCTTATCGACTACGACACATTGCTCTAAGAGCAAACCTAGAGCCGCACCCTGGGCTTATTTCCATCATTGATAGGTGACCTTGTGCTCAGCATTTGATCATCATCATGGGTCTTTGACTGAGTGGTTTCCCCTGTGTTCGACGTCAGCACACATTATCACACTTGGGATTCGTGCAGTACCTTGATTTCCATTTGACCCTATTGGTGGATTTATCGCCTCTGTGTCAGCTTTCATTATTGGTTGGTTCAGAGGGTTTCTTCCGTGCGCTAGCTTCATCTTGTGCACGTTGGAAACGTACTTCGGTTTTGGTTCCATCACTCTCCTTCGTCCGATTCCTTCCAAATCTTGGCCTGCGGGTTACACTCGCGCTGGACTGATGTGGGATGCCTTAATGCCTTCCTTCCAGCAGATCTTTTCCCATCGACTCCGACTCATTGCTCGGGGAATAAGGTCTAGAGTATTTTTGTCAGTACCTTAGGGTTTGCAGTCATCAGTGGCAGACTCTTCGCTATCGACAGTGGGGAAACATCATTGCCTCCTGATTGGTAGATTCTTCCAAGTGTTCGACTTCAACTCATTTATTCACACTTGTTAGATTGTACTGGGGCACCTTGACACTCATTTTCATTATTGGTGGGTTGTCTCGCGTTGGTTAACGGTATACATCATTGACCGGTAATCCAACGATTTCTCACATGGTCGACTTCAACTCATTTATTCCCATTGTGTAGAATTGTGCCGTAGTGATCGGTGAAGACCTCGGGTTGCATCAACATTTCTCGGTTCACTTTTGACAGTCCATTCAGTTTCTGCCATTGATGCCATCCACCCTTATATGTTGCAGTTCAATACAGTAGCATCTTATATGTTGGCTCCCGAGTTGCGTGATTGTACCGTTTGTTCCACCTCTTATGATTCGGTACTTGGAGATTCAGTTACTTATATGATCAGACATCCAGTTGCACCATCCTTGATCAACTTTCTATATGTGATACTTGGACATTGATTCAGACTTATATTTCCGGGCCATGCTCAGATGATTCATTATGTACTTTCAGTTCAGCTATACTTGTATACATGTTGGATCTATTCAGTACTTTCTATATGATGTATTTTTGACTGAGCATGGGTATGCCTGCCTCAGCATGAGTTGACTCTCTATTTTCTTTCATTGGTTTTTGGCAGGCTGAAATCTGGTGAAGTCCTCTCTTGTCCTTGCGAAGTTCCTTCGATGTGCATAATACATTTCGGCCATCATGTACCCCTTCTGACCTCATATATTAGGGGGCATCTGTTATAGCATCATTTTTCACCTTCATATGATTCATGATTGCTTTTATGGCTTTGGGCACCCATTCCCATAGACTTGGAAAAAATTCACCAAAAAATAGTGTTAAAAATCCCATACGCGGTTATGCCCAGCTTTTTCCACGTTTATACGTGAGTCCATACAGAATTTTCCGCGTATGCAATTAAAATTATTAAAAAATATAAAAATTCCCTATTTTCGGGCTGGGTTGATGGTTACTCTAGTAGTTCAACCTTCCTAGCACGTGGCCAACTGTTTCCAACTGATTGAAACTACTTTGAGGATGTATAAAAAGCCCTCATGTGTATGGCCTAAGGGAGAGAGAAAATTATTGATATTATACTCTGTTGGAATCCCTAATCCAAGTCTGATTTCCCGTGCCTCCTGCACTTCCTAGTTCAGTATAGGAAACCTTTGTTTCCAGGAGATGTTCATCCATTTATATGTCATCTCGTGTGCACAACTTCTAAAGGAATCTTAGCGAGGCAAGGGCGGGACGAATCCGGACGACGGTCTCGTCAAAGATCATGGGAGGATTCAGGTGATCTCTCCACTTTTACTACAGCACATGCTATTCATAATACAGAAGAACCATCTTGTTCCTGAAATACACGTGTTGGAATTTGCTTGCATATGTGAAAATATTTATTATTTAAGCATTTATTATGGTTTATTTAATGTTTCACATGGATTTCACTAACGTTTAGGGTAGATATATATTGTACAACCAGTTCTTCGTGCTTGTTTCTTTCTGGTTTTCAGGTTAAGGAGGAAGAAGGGTTGCTGGGGGTTTGGACCCTGCGGGATATACTACAAACGTAGGACCTACGGTAAGTTCCTCGATCTACTCTATCTAGTTTTTCATGAATGGATATGGTTGTGTGAGTCCTTCTTGAATTGCATGCCCCTGTATCATTAGCTCAGAGAGGTTTTGACCCAAAACCTCTAGGGAGTTATTTCCCGAAACACTTGTCCAACACATATGTATAACATCAGATCTGTTGGGTGTGTGTTATATTATTTCCACGACTAGAAGCAGGCGCTAAGTGGGGGGTTAGAGGGGGGAGGCAACCACCCTTCACTTGCGTTGGGTGCATCACAAGGGTTTACAAGGGGGGTGGTAGCCCCCCTATTGGGGTCCAGGGCAGCGCCCCAGGAATTTTTTTTTGGACCCTATATTAGGTGGGCGGACCCGCCTATGGTTTTTTGCATGGGTTTGCACATGGTTTTGGGTATGATGGTTTTATGCTCATGGTTTTTTGTAGATTTGGTCAAGAGAACTACGGTTATGTTCTAATCCAAGGTTAATGGATTGGGGTTTATGAATGATTTGAAATGTATATATATGTGTTTTAACACTAAAAGGAATATAATGAAAAATCAAGTTGGTAGTCCCAGTTTTGGATCCAGGAGAAAATATTTGAGTATATTTGTTTTATGTGTTATGCTCTTGCTATTGTTTATTTTCTGTTTTTAAGAATTTGTTTGCAAATAATTTCTATACAGTGTTAAAACCTACAATATCAACCAACATTGTCACAGGGAAAGGCCTTGACTAATAGTTCCATCTCTCCACGAGACCATGAGCTACATTGTTGGCAAGAACAATGATGAGTACACACACTCATAATTGTCTCTCTTGGATCATATCCCACCCAGGTTCATATAGGATATGTCCATAAGGACTATTATTACTGTTGGATTCCTAGTCCTCAAAGAATATCCATCCTTTCATGACTACTCTTTCCTTGGATGCCCTAATACATCCCATAAAGGATTATCATATACCAGATGATTACCCAATCCCACATTCTCTCTTCCATGTGAATACCAAAATGATGTGCTATCCCCCCCTCTCAATTAGGGAGGAAATATTCCACAAAGGATTTTATCTAAGCTCCCTCTTGGCTTAGGTTTTACCAAGTTTCTTCAAAGTAAGAAACCCATTGCCATGCTCCCTCTTAATCAGGGACCTGCAGCAACAATGATGAAAAAAATCGTCTACTCATGAAGAATTCCTTTCTTCGATGTCATGAATTTATTCAATGTTGAGGAGCATTCATATATGGGATCTATTCATTAGGGAACATATCATCCATCAATTTCATCCAAGAGTCATGTCTTTTATCATAAAGTGATCTATCAATATTCTCATCTGGTCTAGCTTCATGCCATGCTGCTTTTCTTCAAACCAAAATTCTCCCAAGGATATTTCATCCTGTCATATGGTTATCAATTTATGGAAGACATATACTTCCCTTTGGAAGCCATGCATAAGCTCATCAGAAATTAATTAATTATAAATATTACCTTTTAAATCAAAGTTTACCTTAGTGATGATCTTTCACCATGCCATCTTCGTGTAGGCATCAACATCATTTGTTTAAAGATTGACACATCTCATAAAGATATGTATTGTCAAGGGTCTCCATCTTTCCCAGATTTCTATCAGAGTCTACATATCATCCCAAGATATTTTCTAGTCAAGTCTTCTTGGCTTCCTTGGATGTTGATTGCTTCTTTTCATGGTTGTACTTCCCATGATATCTTCCTTTTTCTTTCTCTAGACAATTTTACTTCATTCCCAGGAACTTCCATTGTGAAATTATTTGATAATGTACAATCACCTAATATTCCATATGAGGACATATTATTTTGATTTCATATATTGTAGATCATTCCCTTTTGGAAACCTGTACTTCATCAGAAGAGTTTATGCTTTCTATTTTAATCATACTTTTAAAGATAGAAGTATATTACCTGCAATCACGTGACATGACTTCATAACATCCAGTGTCAGCATATATATACATGTACCTCATTCTTTTCCTTTTGATTCATCCTACAACAGGTTTCCTTAGAATGAAAGAGTTTCATTCTTTTGACCTGCTTCATCAATATGTAATCATATTCTAATCCCAGAATTCTGCAAATTAGAATTCTCGAAGAAACATTTTTCTTTCTTTCTAACTAGTGAATCCAGAGAGGATTCCATTAGAAAATGTCAGCACCTTATTCCATATTGATTATTGAATGATGATCCTTGATCTAGATGACTTCCTTACATAAATTTTGTTTTAAGTGAGGTTCCCAGGAGTCACTCATCTCATAGCATAGTTGTCACATATGTGTTACACACATCCTCCTACGATGAGTTCTCCTCCTTCAATGCTTTCATCATGATGCCAATTCTAATATACAATATTTCCTATCATACTATTTTATAACTGACAGATACCTCTTAAAGAGGAATATGATCCCAATCATAGTAGATATCTTTCACTTCTTCTTTCTTAGGATTCTTTGAATCAGGTTCTTATATTTCTCCAAAAAAATTGGATTCCTCCTTTTTCCTCTTGTCCTTATATTTGGGAAAATCTCTCTTATAGTGCCCAAGTTCATTATATCCAAAACATCACAAGTTATCCATGTTTCTCCTTTTCATCTAAGGACTAAACTTACCAAATATTCCCTTTCTTCTTGACATGGCAGAATAGGCTTGATTATCTTCATTTGATCCTATACCAAATTTAGTGTTTAACCTCATCTCTTCTATCTTAAATAGATACCATAGATCCCAGAATGGTTTTTCTTATTTCTCCCCATAGATACTTGAAGCAAAGTTTCCCAATCCCTCTGGTAGAGCATTCAAGATCAATGTAGTCATTTCTCTATCATACATTACTTCTCCCAATTCTTGTAGTTGATCTTGTACTTCATAAAGTATTAATTTATTCCTTCTCTTGACATGTTCAACCTGTATAGTTCTTATCTCAGAAATATTACTTCTCCTGCAGTACTCACTAAGAATAGCTCCACCAATTTTGTCATATATTTCTTTTTAATATTCTAGTTTTGATACATAGGGGATGGGAGAGTCCTTTATGGATTCTATAAGAATCCTCTGGGCTCTTATGTCTCCCTTCATGTATTTGGAATGTGATTGAGTATATTTTTCTTAAGGTCTAGTTATTGACCTTTTGATATGACTTCATTCTCAATAAGATTTAAATTTGTCCTTTTCTTCCATGCAAGAAAGTTTGAAACCCCAACCAGTTTGTTGCTTTCTTAGCCAGAAGACATTTTGACAGTTTCAGATGAAGTCTTAAATATACTTACTTGAATAGATGTTTTTATTCTACAACTAAATTCCTTGTTGATGATGATATAGATAGTAGTAGAATCTCCCTCTTAGATTGACTTCTTCAAGATTGGTGTAAAGTGGTAGATCATCTTGGATGCTTGACGATGATGATGATCAGGGATGATGACTTCAGCAAGGTGGCTTGATGATGCCTCCAATAATGTTGATTTGAATTTAACACCAAATAGTTTTTGATGGTGATGGCTTCAACACGGTGTTCTTGATGTATAGATCCTTTGATCTTCTTGAGATGGCTTGAGGGTTTCACTAATTCCCTACAAGATGCTCCTTCTTGAATGAATGAATATCTTCTTAGATATACACTTTACAAATTATATCGTTCTTTTAGGTTTGATTTCTCCTTGAAAAATAATCCTTGATCTTTTGATCCTTATGTGTCTTCTTGCAAAATAGACCTTTCTTGTCTTCAACACCTTAGCTCTCAAACCATGTTGAGAAATTAGGGTGTTTAATTCAATTTCTCTTTCATGATAATTACTTGTGATTTTATTATGCTTCTTTACTTAGCTCTTGTCTTCGTTACATTATTATGTACTTCATTAAGTCAATTATAAAATGCACAAGAAATACAATATTTAGGCTTTCCAACCAGGGCCAAAACCTATCCCTCTTAGAGAGGAAAACCTGATAATCATTCTTCTTATAGATCATCGATTGATGAGTACCAAGACCATGAAAAATACCCTTGACACCAATATGCCTCAAAGACACTTTTCACTTGCTCTTCTAGGCTCCTTACATTGATATATCTTTTCTACACTATGCTGAACCAACACTAGGAAAGCATGGCTCCTAGTTCTACACAGTGAACTCCTTCATGTCCTTCTTTGAACTAGCCTTGGCCTGCTAGAGGTTTCTCCTTGGCCTACTTCTTGCACAATTGTTTCCCTAGTCTAATATTACTTCTCCTTCATGATGAGAGGACATTCTTTCTTGTTATGTGTATTTCATTGAAGTTATGCAAGAGTGTGAGATCAATGAACAAGGCTAGCACTGCCTCTCCTCCACATTTATCTCAGTTTCCTTAGCAATCCTTTCAATGACCTTTTATTCGCTGCCAAGAAAATTCTTTTACATAGTGTATATACACATTATATGCACTGTATTGGAGACCCTTTACTATGCTGAGGTAGTCCTCAACCTACCTGAAATATGTGAGGTGTATTATACCCAAAAAAGAGACATAACACAACCTTCCTTTCTTCGCACCAAAACATAGACAATGATTTCAAACTTGTCCAAACTAATTATATGCTAATGAGGTCGCAATACTTTATATTCATAGGAATTGTCTTACATAATTTAGGCTTACATCATCATAGGAGTGTGATCCGATTTCATCAAGGACGTTCTCCAGCATATGATGAGCCGACTTGATGTGGCATGTTGACAAGGTCTTGGAGCATATTATTTACATCAATAATTTCATTTTTACAAGTGTAACAACACTTCATATACTTGAATCTGAATTATAATGATAAGATGAAAAACCCCTAAAGACATCAAGAAGAAGTATTTGACCTATAATAAAACTCCTTGATCATGAAGCCCATGAGGAAAGCATTACAAAATACATTTTATTATCTGTGTCTTTTTCATTACATAAATTTATAATTACAAGTCATTGTGAAGATCAGACCTAGTTACACTTTTCAACATATCCTTCATATCAAATTATGCTGTGAGTTTCTTTCTTCATTCTTCAATCTGACCTTCTATACCTATTAGAATAAGATCATCTACATATAGAAGAATAGTTATTGTTTCATCTTTTTCCACTTTGATATAAAGGTGTGAGTCCACATAAATTTTCTTGAAGCCTAGCCTTTGAAGATATGCAACCATCCTAGCAAACCACGCCCTTGGTGCTTACTTGAGGCCATATAGTACCTTCTTTAATCTGCACACATATTCATTCCTATCCTTGACTTCAAATCCCAATGATTGTTTTATGTAGACTTCTTCATTGATTGTACCATTCATAAACACAGCCTTGACATCTATTTGCTGGATGTTCCATCCCATTGATGCAACCAGAGAGACTTGAGATAGAATCGTTGTGCGCCTTGCAGTAGGAGAAAATGTTTCTTGATAATCAATCCCTTCAAGTTGAGAGAAACCTCTGGCCACAAATCTGGCTTTATATTTATCTATACTCCCATCAATAGCATGTTTGACCTTGTAGATCCACTTGGAAGTAACCACATATTTGTCCTCGGGCCTATGTACAATATCCCATAATTCATTCCCTATGATAGATTGGTACTATGCATTCATGGAATTATTCCATTCAGGATTTTTTACCCTCTTCAAATGGATGCATTAGGGGAATTTTGAGGTCTAAAATGGGCCTCCTAAGGAAATTATTAAATAATAGTGGAAATAATAAAATAAGATTAGATTACATCATCAAATTTTAGAGGGAAAAATTTAAAAAACTACTTTTTCAACTCGTATTTTCAACTTATCTCCCTATGGGTTTACTCAAATTTCAAGTGGGAACACTCATTGAAAAATACAGGTTTAAAAAGAAATTTTATTATTTTATTATTTTTTAAAATTTTTACTTTTTTACCCCAAAAATGGTGAATCATCCCCCATGGTTGAAATCATCATCTTGAATCCTATTGGTTCATATCAATTTTATTTTGGTTGTACAATTTTCTTAGGAGGCCCATTTTAGACCTCAAAAGTTCTCGAATGGGTTCTTCTTCTATAAGCATTATCATGTATGCAACATACCCATAATATCTTTTGGGTTTCTTAATTTCTCTAAATTTCCCTTTCGCTGCTCCATGACCTTCTGCATCAAGTAGTGTGGATTTCAACCAATTATGCCTTTTCCTATATTCAAGTATGACCACCGATTGAATGGGTTCACTAGGACAGTCTTCTTCATGGTAAGATTCCTCCTCTTCTTGGTTCACTTTTTCCTCAAATATTGGAAGTTCCTCATCATAAGATTCCGTGGAAATACCTTTTGATTTCTTGAATGTTATTTTTTCATCAAATATGACACCACGACTAACTTCTATGTGATGGTCATCCTTCATGTAGATCCTATATGCTTTTGATGAGTTACTATATCCAAAAATATTCCCTTCATTCCAGAAGGATCCAACTTCTTTCTTTTGTCTTTTGGTATGTGGATATATGCAGAACACCCATGGATTCATAAATTATCTAAGGATGGTTTCTTTCCTGTGAAAAATTCCTCCAGATTTTTATTATCAAGATAACTATGAGGACATATATTTTGAATTTAGACTGTTTTTTTCATTGCTTCTCCCCATAGGAACTTTGGTAGATCTTGATCACGAAGAATTGCTTTTACACTTTCTTCAGTGGATTTATTCTTTCTTTTTGCAATACCATTGTTCGGGATAGTATGGAACTATCATCTCCCTCTTAATCCTTAACTCCTTACAGAATACTATGATCTCCTTGGATGTATTTTCTCCTCCATTATCAGATCTTAGAACTTTGAGATTTCTTTCTATAAGATTTTCGACTTCAAATTTGAATTCTTTATTTTTTGTGAAAACTCCATCCTTGGTTTTTAATAAATAAACCCAGGTTTTCCTTGAATGATCATCTATAAAGGCGACATAATATAAATGATCTCCAAGAGATTTGGATTCATAGAACCAAAAACATCAGAGTGGATGAGACCCAAGATATATTTTGTGCTAGGATATTCCAACACATAAAAAATAGTTAAGTATAACTTGGTCTAGAGTAGAGTTAGGAAAATTATGTTTCTTTACTATGTACTTTTGTAACTTATAATCTGACGGTCACGATATGTAGTGATTCGACGGTTCATTCTCTCCTCAGTGTTACCGACACTTGATATGTGGCTTAACACCTGATTGGTCCATGATCTCTATTTAAAGAGCATGGAGGGTCATTTTTATGGTGATCGTTTATGAGTTAAGCTTATGTAATTTTTATTTATTTATATTAATAAATTGCTTGAAGTGGCCTCGTTGGCTTAGGTCATGGATTGTTTCCCTCTTTGAAGGTTTTAACCACGTCAAATATTGTTTTACTGATCTGTGATATATTTGTGAGAGGTGACCTTTGGTGTTTTATTTAAGGAACTTACCCTGTAAATTCCTACATGGTATCAGAGTTGTTTGAGGGCCGCATCCATTGTTGATCCAATTCCAAAGTCGGTTTTGACTGCATGCAACTACCGTTTTCTAGATCTACTATTTTTGATCACTTTCGGGCCGGGAGAACTACTCTCGTGTGTCCGGAGCCTCTGTTCTAGTGAGGAACCACTTTCATTTCATGCGAAAAGGTTTCCGGGTGCCCTAGCTATGTCATTTTAGATCTAGAGGTATAAAGTATTTTTTTTGTAGCTATATTTAATTATCCCTTTGTTTATTTCGATATATAGTATTTTTTTAATCACCGGATCTATACCCTCTTCTATGCATATGCTCTTTTCTCTACATTGTGTGCGATATGGCAAACCAGAAACAAAAAGACGAGATTTTTCTCCTACGTATGCTCTTTCCATGCGACTTTGTGCAATCTCGGGAAATCAGAAGTAGCGAGAAAAATACATAGTTTTTGGACGGACTAACCAAAAATATAACATCAAGCCGAAAGGGTTTTATTTTTTCAGTTTTGTTGTTTGTGTGGTTGCTGTTTGTAGGAAAAAAAAAAAAAGCAAAAAACCTTCCTCCTTTCCAACAATTATGAAATCTTTTTACTAGCTCACTTGGTCTAAAGTTACTTTACTAGAATAGAGGTCTTGGGTTCAATTCTCTTTGTAAAGTTACTTTTTCTAAAAAGCTTCTTGTCAAGTTACATTTTCTAATTTTTTTTTTGCTTTTGTCAAGTTTTTTTAAAAGCACATGTAAATTATGTTTGAAAGATACTTTATGTAATAGTGTTTCTCACCCATTATAAAAGTGAGTCACTTACCATCTAAAGTCACTTTATATTTTATTTAAGTTGCAATATACTTGGTCATTAGTTTATAAAGTAACATTGTAAAAGTGACTCTCACTTATTTATAAAAGTGGGTCACATAAAATAGTATTTAAAAAAAATGTGAGCTTATTATATTAAGTTTGGAAAACGGGGGAAATTAAAAAAAAAAAAAAAAAATGGTACAAATTCATCATCAACTTTCAACCTATCATGTGACTACTCGGTATCTACTACAACGTTTCTTCAGAAAGACATAAATTTTTCATTTGGAAGACGTTTTCAGAGCCGTTTTTTTAACTGGACTAATTTTTCGATATCTTTCCATTGGATTAGTTAGTTTCAACCTTTACAGATTCAGTTTTTTAAAATGAAAAGTGCATGTCCGGTTGTTCTTAACAACACCAATTATTTCCAATGGCTATCATACATGGTAGACTTACTTAGAAGTAAAGAAATTTATATAATAGCCTCAAGACTAGAATATAAACCTACTAATGAAGATAAACATGCTAAATGGGATAACAAAAAAGATCAAGTACGAGGGTTGACATGAATGCCCATTGCTCGAGATCTTAGATTTCATATCCAAGAAATTGACTCCCCTTATGAAGCTATGAAAAAACTAAATACTGGTTTTGGCATTCAAAATGAAATCAAAGCCCACCAGCTTGAAAATGAGTTGCTTACTTTGGACCCCAATAATTTCTCCTCTATTGAAGATTTTTTGGCCAAATTCAAGACCCTTAGACTTTTTTTAGAAGGTTGTAAGGTCAAAAAAGAAGATGGTAGTCTTATCTATTCCATTCTTGCTAAACTATGCCCTGCATACTCTGTATTTGTTTCCACCTTCCATTATAATAGAGAAACCCTCATTTCTCAAGGAATAACCTACAAGCCCCCCTCTTTTGTTTCCTTTTGCAATTATTTGATAAGAGAACAAGAAAAAATCTTACACCTTGGTCTTATTAATAATGGAAACTCTTCTAAGAAAATCTTAGCAGCCCAACAATAACAAAATCAAAAGAATCCTAAGAAGCAACATCCTAAAAATAATGGTCATAAACCAAACAAGGGTCTTAAGCAATCTCAGCCGCAAATTGAAAAATAAACTCAACAAACTGATAAGGCATATAAAAACAAAAGTAAGAAGACAGATATACATTGCAAATTTTGTAATCCTGGTGGCCACGTAGAGTCAAAATATTTTAAGAAGATTGAATCCTTGGAAGAAACAATGAAGAAGCACGACATCCATTTGGAGAACTCTTCAACTTCATCTTCAAGAATGAAACTTTCTGCATGTGGTTGTCAAGCATCAAGATCTGGTTATGCATTGAATGTATCTTCTTCTTCTCATTCTCATGAGTGGCTCATTGATTCTAGAGCCTCTTACTACATGGCCAAAAATAAAACCATGTTTTCTTCTTTAAATGATTGTAACACCCAAAATATTTATGTTGGTGATGATAGATCTCTTAGTTTTGTAGGGTCTGGAACCATTCATCTAGATAATGATCAGTTAAATGATGTATTATGTGTTCCTACCTTGTCCTGCAACCTTCTATCTGTTTATCGGAGAACTCATTCAGGTGAAGGGAAAAATGTAGAATTCTCACCTCTTGATGTTGTAATTAAGGACCTAAGAGATCCTAGACATATTTTAGCTACTGACATTACTGATGATTCCACAAGGTTATATGAGTTTGAAAACTTTGGGTCATCATGTCTTCCCTTCGTTTTTGTTTCTCATAATGATGAAGTGGGCAAACTTTGACATGAGCGATTTCGTCACTTAAAATATCGCTCTCTTCAAACTCTATGTAAAGAAAATATGGTGACAGTTCTTCCTATGGTATCTTGCTGAGATGGTGTTTATTCCAGTTGTGTATTCGGAAAACATTATTGTGATAGTTCACCAAATGTGCCTCTTGGTACGCTTCAACCCCTTTGAAACTTGTGCATAATGATTTATATGGTCCACTTCCAGTTGTTTATTTCTCCGTCTACAAGTAATTCTTAACTTTCATTGATAATTTTTCCAGACGCAATTGGGTATACTTCTTAAAACTCAAGAATGAAGTTTTTAACATCTTCTTGGCCTTTAAGGCCTTTGTTGAGAAACAATCTGGACATCACATTCTTAAGTTATGATCTGACAATGGAGGAGAATATGTTAACAACAAATTTATCACCTTTTTCATTGAGCATGGCGTTCAATTGCAACATATTGTTTTGTATACTCCAAAAAAATGGTGTAGCTGAAAGGAAGAATCCCACTCTAAAAGAAATGGCTAATTGTATGCTTCAATCTAAAGGACTTAGTCTTAATTTTTGGGCGGAAGCAATTAACTGTGCCAATTACATAGTAAATCACATTCCTAATAAGGTTTTAAGGAATATCACTCCAGAAGAAGCATGGAGCTCAATCAAACCAAACATAAGTCAGTTTCATGTTTTTGAAAGTGAAGCTTGGACCCACATTCCCAATGAGAAACATAAATCCTTAGAACATAAGAGTGAAAAATGATTTTTTGTTGGATATTATGAAGATGTCAAAGGATATAGACATCTTCAACCCAAATCCAAAAATGTAATCATTAGAAGAGATTTAAAACTTGATGAAAATATATTGGCTTGCGAGCCTAGTTCAGCGGGTGTGCCACCTTTGGCTTGCAAGGATGATTCGTCATATGTGCCACCTCTCTCTATCTCTTCTACTACTGACAACATTCATTCTACTTCAGATGATGATAGCAATGATGAAAATCCTCCTCCACCTCCTCAGGATCTTCCTTAAGCTCCAAAACTTCCAAAATGGGTCTGCTCTACTCGGGATGTAGTAGGTTCTCTTGCAGGTGACCCTGCAAATCAACGTCATAGACGTTCTCAATTCGACATAGCATCTTCCTTATTAGCTCCAGTTCCAGAAAATCATGATCCAGATACCTTTGAAGAAGCTTCAGGTCATCCAGATGGGATGCATATATGAATGAAGAATATCGTTCCTTATTGGCAAATGATACTTGGGATCTTGTTCCTCTTCCAAAGGGAAGAAAACTTGTCTGATGCAAATGGATTTACAGAAAAAAGTTTCGACTAGATGGAAAAGTGGATAAACATAAAGCTCGTCTTGTTGCTAAAGGGTTTTCACAATTTGAAGGCATTGAATATACTGAAGCCTTCTCCCCTGTTGCCAAAATGAATTCTATCCTCCTTGTTCTTTCCCTTGCTGCCTCCTTTAAATGGGAAGTCCATTAGATGGATGTTAAATCCTTCTGCTTACATTGGGACTTGCATGAAGATATCTACATGGAACAACCCCCGGGATTTATCCAAAATGAATCTAGCCTTGTTTGTCGCCCTAGGAAGACCCTCTATGGTCTCAAACAAGCCCCTCAGTCTTGGTATGCCAAAATGGATAACTTTCTCTTAGATAATGGCTTTTCTAGATTTCATTGTGACAACATTGTCTACACCAAGAAAGTGGGTAAGTCCTTATTCATCCTTGTTATTTATTTCGATGATCTTATCCTTACTGGTAGTGTTCCCAACCATATAAACCATGTAAATTCTAGCCTCAAAAATAAGTTTGAAATGACAGACTTAGGAAACTTGCATTATTTCCTTGGTCTTCAAGTCTTGCAATCCAAAGAAGGTATTACCCTTTCTCAGTCCAAGTATGCTTGTCATATTCTACGCCACTTTCACATGGCATATTGCAAGCCAATCCCTTCTCCCTTTTAGTCTGGAGCCAAGCTTTCATTCACTTTTACTTCCCCTAAAGTTGATGCTACCTTATACCGTCAACTTGTTGGTAAACTTATGTATCTAACCCAGACCCATCCTGACCTTTCCTTTTACATTGATCTTGTTTCTTGGTTTATGAAAAAACCTCATGAAAGTCACTAGAAAGTAGCAAAACAAATACTTTGATATATTATAGGTACATTTCAGTTCGAGATTCATTACAGTGCAGGAGCATGTCCATTGTTGGTTGGTTTCACTGATTCTGATTGGGCTGGTAATCCTGATGATCGAAAGTCTACTACAGGTTATGTATTCACTCTTGGTTTAGGACCTATTGCATGGTCTTTTAAGAAAAAAAGTTCCATCTCTCTTTCTTCAATAGAAGCAGAGTATCATGGTGTTGTTGAAGCCATCAAGGAAGCCCTGTGGCTTTGTCAGATCCTGTATGAATTTGGTCTTCATCTGCAACATCCAACTACACTTTGGTGTGATAATTAGAGTGCCATTCAGCTATGCAAAGATCCAATTCAACCTGAGTGCATGAAACACATTAAGCTACACATACACTTCATTAGAAACCTCATTCATGATCGTGTTCTTGAAGTGCACTATTGTTCAACCAATGATCAAGTTGTTGATATGTTTACAAAGGCTCTCACAAAAGCGAAGTTTACCAAACTTCGATCTATGCTTGGAGTTCAGGAAAGTTATCATTAAGGGGGGATAGGCTGTCATGCCTCCTTACTTCTCCTATTGTATCACCTTTGTAAATCCTTCAATCCTATCCCAAGTTGTTCTTAAGGGGATGTTAGGATATTCTGACACATAGGAAATAGTTAAGTATAACTTGGTCTAGTGTAGAGTTAGGTAAAGTGTGTTTCTTTTTACTATGTACTTTTGTAACTAATAATCTAACGTTCACGTATATGTAGTGATATGACGGTTCATTCTCTCCTTGTATTATTGACACTCCGATTGCTGGATAATGTGTGTGGGGGCCCAATTGGTCCATGATATCTATTTAAAGATCATGGAGGGTCATTTTTCCTGACCATTTATGAGAGAAGCTTATGTAGATTTTCTTCTTTATATTAATAAATTTCTTGAAGTGGCCACGTTGGCTCAAAGCGTGGGAATGTTTCCTCTTTGAGGGTTTTAACCATGTCAAATATTGGTGTACGGATCCGTGATTTGTTTGTGAGCAAGGGACTTTGGTGTTTATCCAAGGAACTTACCCCGTAAATTCCCTACATTTTGACCGTGAAGCATCGGCTTCCAAATGTATTTTGACATCTTTCGTTCAATTCACAATATTTTCACACACTTTAATGATCTTCTATAAGATTTGGAATTCCTTCTACAATGTAACTTAGGGAAGGAAGGATTTTGAAGAGGATATGAGAAAATCTACGATGCCATAGTTCACGGGGAATAATTTCAACGTGCACTAGAGCTTAGGCCATAAGGGGATACGAATCTATATATCCTTCCTTCTTGAATGCCAATAACTTTGGCTTGGTTTATATTTGAGTCTTTTCCCCAAACAAAAATTTTTCCATCAAAGAAAGCCACTCTATCTCATTTTTCTTATAAGCTTGAAATTGAAAGCAAGTTCTTATACAAACCTGGAACAAATAGAATATTGTTTAGGTGGATGTTGCTTCCATATTCAAAATTTATTGATGTAGATCTAATTGTTTTTACGGGGTAGCTATTATTGTCTCAAATTTCCATAGAATAAGTGGACTTTCGCTTTGATAAAGTCTTCAATTATTTTGAGTGGCCAATCATATGTCTTGAAGCACCATTTTCAATTACCCAAATGTCTTCTTCTTGAAAAGTACCAGAGAGGGATGAGAAAATACCTTCATCCTTTCCTATGATTGATACCTCCTTGGAAGAGAATAAGAGATTCTAGATCTTCTTGAAACCTTTCATTAGATGAATTTAAATCTTCTTGACAAACTCCATGATTTCGTTAAATGACCTTAGCTCTGATTCCACGTTGAGATTTTGATAGGGCAATGCTTAGTTCAATTCTCTTACTTGATAACTTCTCGTGTTATATTTTAACATCTTTGTATTTGATTATTGTTATTACGATAATCAATACATCAAACAGTTACCAAAACAATAAGAACAATGACACAATATGTAGGCTGCAAGCCAGGGCCAAAAGCCCTCCTCTTGAGGGATAAACTCACAAATCTCTTCTTATAGATGCTTCAATTGATGAATACCAAGACCCTTGACAAAGACACTTGACACAAGGTTACCTCCAAGACACCTGTCATTATCTCTTGCTCTCCTCGGCCTTCACACTTGATTCCTTCTTTCGCGCACTGTCTATTTTGCAGTCCTTGATACAGTCCTTTCGCCCTCCAACAGTCTTCTTTCTTCGTTCCCCAAGAGTCTCCTCCCTTCGGTCTCCTTTCATCACCTTTCTGCACTTGATTATAGCCCTTGTCCGAACTGAAGTAGTCCTGAAATAGCCTTTGGCCTTCCTTGAGATTGCAGAGGTGAGATG